>ML809497.1:56361-78601 GCA_009831015.1 Picea engelmannii | reverse complement strand
TTGGATTCATGATATTTCCTTTTATAGAAATCGCTAGCATGGTGTCCAAATTTTCCATAGTAAGAACATGTATCTTTCATTTTAACTTTAGGATGAAACTTTGGTGTGTTGGAAATATAACTGAGAGGGGGGGGGGTGAATCAATTATGTATATAAGCTTGAAGATTTTCTTGTTATTTGATTATTCCTTTTAGATTATTATTTAATGTGTTGTTGACAACTTAACATGCATAGATATACAATATTTGATCGATCACACAGAATACATATAGACATTGATTTTCATTAGGAAACCCATAAGGGTGGAAACCTCTTCTTCTTAGGATGTCATTCAAGCTCCAAATTTCATGCACATCACAGTCTTTGAGCTCCAACTCAAATATGAGGCTACAAACAATGATAGCAAGCTACAACATGGAGAGAGTACCAACTCTCAGATTTCTCTAGCACCGACTATATGGAAGCACCAAATCCTAGGTTTCTCTAGCCCCACTAGATGGAAGCACCAACTCCCAGAATATCTTCTAGCACCAACTAGAATTTAGAGGATTGCAATCCTCCTTAGCACCACCCTACTACCCTGATTGAATCTTACAAAACTTTACTTACTTTCTCTGTCTCTGATATGCTCTATTACAGCTCCATGTCTCCTCTACCTCTTGTAGCTTATGTACTCTGTTCCACTTCTATACTCTATTCCTTCTCCTGCTACATACTACTTCACACTGTTCAACTTCTCTTATGCCTTTTATTCTTTGTTTTTCCTTTGCATTCCTTTTTTGTTGCACCTCTTCTTTTCTCCTTTTCTGTTGCTTACTACCACCTTCTACACTCATTCATCAGTTCCCAAAAAAGCACATTCTCTACATGTATTTATCACACCAAGTCATCTGCTAGATCATCCTGGTAATTCTTCGTCACCATATCTTTGCACTACGTCTCAATTCATTGTGTCCTCTTCTAAGTTGTGCATTTCATTTTTCTCTCAATTCTCTTAGAGGTCCTCATCGCAGCTCTGCCACTTTACTAGCGATTACTACTTGTCTATTCATCATCAGTGCTCATTATATTGATATTCCTTTTCAGCACTTAGTAGTTACAGTCAGTCATTTTATTCATTGTAGGTAAATCAATACTAAGCCCCTTCCTTTACGTGACCACACACCTATTCCAAAAACCCTTTTTGATCTCGGTCGATATGACCTTGGGCAATGATCTTGCATGACAATGTGATTGTGGGCACATCAAAAGGTGGTTTGAGGGAAACCCACCTTTCACCCCGCAATTGACTACAAAGATCCACGTGTCCTTTTTCCAAAACCATGGTTTCGATTGCATCCTAACTTCAACATTTTAAAGTTCACACACCTTCAATGCCCACAATGCGACAGGACCATCGATCTCATAATCTTGACGGTGCTCCTAAACTAATGGGTCATATCTAACCTTCTTATATCAACAACTCTTATTTACTTCATGATCCGTGCTCTAGGAGTTTCAAATATCAAACCATACTTTTCTCCATATGCCAATATTCGAGAGTCAATAATCTATGGAAACCTATCCTTTTCAATCAATGATCAAGATCTCCTCCATGAGTCTGACCTTTGGGACTTTCAATTCTCAAACTATCATTTCTTTCATATGTCAATCTTCCAGAGTTGATGATCTGCAGACAACTGTCCTCCTTAATCCAATGACTATCCTTCACTCTGGGACTTCGGCCTTCAGTAATTTCAAACCTTTCTCCTTCGCATTTTCTCGAAGTAGTTTCACTTATATTCAATGATCTATTGACATGTATCCTCCTACATGATCAATGATCATAAGTGACTTTGGTCCTTTGAGACTTTAGGTTGATCGTTGCTTCACTCTCCTCTAGAGTGATCACCTGTTGAATAATTCATAGGCAGTGGAGACCTCTTCTTGTCGATTAACACTTCCACTTACACTGTCCTTCCACTATACTAGATAACTAGTTGAGAATGCACCAGAAGTTATCTTGAGATAGGACGAATCATATCCTCTTCGGGACTTCAGAATTCAGGACTTTGGCACTGCAGGAATTTGTTGGTGGTAAAACTCCTGAAGTAAAACTCCTGGAGTGACATAAAATTACACATGTCACCTGTTGACTTGGCACGGTATGAGTGGTTTCCACGTGTCACTCGCTGACATGGTCTACCACATGTCCTTGATGACATGGTCTACCACATGTACTTTGTAACATGGTCTGCCACATGTCCTTGCTGACGTGGTCTGCCACATTTTCTTGAATTAGATGGTTGAGACTTACTTTGGGTCTTTACCTGGAGTCCACAGGTTTATGCCACATCTTTTTTGGATCAGACGACCCAGATTCAGTTCGGATGATCTGGCACTTGAGATATGCTTTGGATGATCTGACAACTGAGATCTACTTTGGATGATCCAACGGTCGATAATTTATTTTGTCTCTTCAAACTTCAGGGATTTCAAATCTCAAACTAATTCTCTTGAAGTGATATCTATGGAGCTCATGATTTGTTGCCACATATCCCTTTGGATCTAACAGTTGAGATTTACTTCGGCTCTCCAGACTTTGGGGATTTCAAATCTCAAACTGAAACTCTCAAAGTGATTTTCTCCAGAGCTAAGGATCGTGTGCCACTTGTCTTTCTTGGTGATGGATGGTCCCTGCTTACTTTGGGACTTAGGGACTTTGACAATTCCTCTCTCCTATGCTCATCCAAAGGCTTAACCTTCATGCATCTATCTCTGGATCCAACGACTGTTGATCCTCGGTGCTCAGATCCAATGGTCTTTGTCGCTCTTCCTCCTGAGTTTTTGATCTCTCTGACTTAGAAGGTTTTCTATGTGTTCAAGGATCTTGACCTTTTCGCCTCCTGTGAGTCCGTCTCTTGGACCTAGTGATGTATTTTTATGTTTTAATATTTTAGTAGGACATCGATTTTTCAAATAAGTTTCATTACAAATAACATCATCCCAAAATCCATTTGAAAGATTGTTACCTTGTAACATGTTCCGTGCGCATTCCACTAAGGTTTTTTTCTTTCTCTCAGCCACTCCATTTTTCTATGGAGAATGGGGAACTGTATATTTTTGGACAATTCAATGAGCTTTGCATTATTTTATGAATGCACTAGATGTATACTCTCCCCCTTGATTTGATTGGAGTATCTTGATGTAATTTTGTGTTTGCTTCTCAACCATAGTTTTAAAATCTTTAAAAAATTCAAATACATCACTTTTCATTCTTAGAAAATAAACCCATGTATATTTTGTGCAATCATTAATAAAAATCAAGAAATAGTAAGCTCCACCAAGTGATCTTGTCTGCATAAGACCACACACATATGTATGTAAAAGTTTAAAAATGTTTATTATTCTCTTGTCTATATGAGTATGGAATTATTCTCTATGCACCTTACCTAATGCACGCCCTTCACATCTAGAGTGTTCATTCTTAACCATTGGAATTCCTTCTACCATTCCTTGTTTTTGAAGTAATAACAAATCGTGATAGTTAAGGAGGTCATACCTTTGGTGCCATAAAATCGTTGTTGTCATGGGTGTGGATGCCAACGCCTAATGATTTTTTCTCTTCACATCAAGCTTGTATAAACCACCAACTCTAATTCATGTTGCAATAATCTTAATGATCCTACATATATTTTACCACAAAATGTGACTTTAAAAATTATACTGTCAATTCTTGATTTGTTATGGTGGAGACTAAGATTAATTTTTTATTTATGCCAGGAACATACATCATGCTATGAATATGTTTAGCACATCCATTTGGTAATGTCATAGGTACATCACCATATCCTTTGACTTGATGTGAGCGATCATCCCCAAGATATATATTAGAACCATTATCTGTTTCATGATAATTTTCAAACCAATCCTTATTACAATACATATGTATGGATGCACTAGAATCAACATACCATGCATTTGAGTCATATGTTTCAGTGAACAAAGAAACATATGAAATAAATAATCTCATATTTTTTAATTCATCATTCATAGTTTCTCCTCCCTCAACAAAATGACCAGTGTGCCTTTTGTTTCCATGTTTGGATTCATGATATTTCCTTTTATAGCAGTCTCTAGCATGGTGTTCAAATTTTCCACAGTAATAACATGTATCTTTCATTTTAACATTAGCTTGAAACTTTGGTGCTGGCATATATTTTTGTGGATTTTGATATGGTGGTTTTCCATTTGGTGGCTCACCCCCTGTGTTTCTTTCCCATGGCTTTCCTCTAAAAGGTGATTTCCCTTTCACCATCAATGCAATATCATAACTTTGAGACTTTTGATTGATATTCTTTCACCTTTCTTTGTCTTGGATTAGTATACCTCCCAACTGTTCAAAAGTAGGAGCCTTATCCCTTAATGCAAGACATGTGATAAACATCTAGTATTCTTCTAACTTGCCATTTAAGGTTATGGTGACTAAATCAATGCTAGATTTTGTTTCACCTATATTACCTAGTTTATCTTTAATATAGTTGATTCTAGAAATGAAATCACTGATGCTCTCACTTTCTTCCATCCTTATAGTAAGAAGCTTACTTTTCAATGAGAGGATACAATTTGTGTTCTTCGACTCGTACAAATATTTAAGAGTTTTCCATTTATCTGTGGACGTAGTGTAGTCTCTAATATGTGGTATGCAACTATATTTTACAAAAATTCTTAGAAACACTTTCACCTTTGTCTCTCGTTTCTCCCAATCTTGAATTTTTGAAATTGTATAACCTACAACGACATTAGGCTTTGCTTCCTTATCGGATGAAATGGACCAAACATTGTATCCTTCCATTAATGTCTGCATCTTAAATTTCCAATTTATATATTTTTTTCCATTTAACTTAGTTGCTTCCCTTATATAGGATTTAGAGAGAGGATTAGCCCTTATTAAGCTCACAAATGAAATTAATCAACAAAATTTATTTTCCAATTGGAATCAATGGAACTAACCCTAGATGGCTCCTTTGCAGTTTGACTTTACACGAAATTTGTATGAAGATCGCACCAGAATCTCACCAAGTCTATGTGGACCATGAATTGATACAAATGATACGTCTTCCGGTAGAAAATATTCCTAGTTGGGGGACAAATATTGTACCCCTTTCCATAAGAAGAAATGTCGGTAGAAAGGATCTTGTAAAAATAGCAGAGTGAATAAGCAGGATAATTCATTCTTGCTATACAACAACTCACCTTTTTTTTTATGCAGAGAACTCTATCATGTGCCCACAACACTATACACAATGGATAATATCCTTCTTCTCAATGGCTTCAATGATTTAAGTGTTAGTGTGAGCATTGATTTGTTACACCTCTTAGCAAGAAGAGTCTAATGTTCTTGCAAGCAAATCACGCCCTCTAGATAGATTAAATAAATCTAGCTCTTATACCAAAATAACATATATAAAAGAGAATTGGATAAAACATAGAAACAAGAGACTAAGTGTCTCGCTCATAGTCAATATTATTCAACAAAATGACAGTTACATTTATAACATATGAAACCATGCAACTAACTCCTAAAACTACATCAAATAAAAAAAATACAAAATCCCTAATAAACTAAAAATGAAGGGATTTCCCCATTATTCTCTAACAAATGAAGCTCATCTTCACCTCTACATAAACCATGGGTTCCATACCCGAAACCCTAGCCTCCCCAATAAATAAAATTCCAAACCATTAAAAAAAAATATTCAAAATAAGGATGTAACATTACATATAAATTGATAAAAATAAAAATGTGATTTAAAATGGAATAAACATATATATACAATGTCGTTCTAAAGAAAAATTAATGAAACAAATCAAAACTTAATATAAGATATTTATAGTTAGTCGTCATTTTGCAACAAATTTTCAGACAAATTTATGTAGTATGTATGGAATTTCATAGGATTTTCGTTACTGGAATTAGTGATGTTGTTCTTATCTGATGTTTCTATCTTTATTTCTTCATAATAAGAAATATTCTCCTCAACCAAATTATATCAGGTGGCGAGAGTCATTAGATGCTTCTTCAAGTGTTCTTTCTTGGCGGTGCAGGGATCTACAACATCAGGGGAGAAACGTACCTTATTTTTCACTTTTGGGTTTTCATCTGCCAAAACCTTATAACATGAGTTTCACTACACACATTTTCGCATTCACGTTAAAATAAAATTACATATACCTATAGGACGGGTGATGCATGATCACAACTGATTTGTATCTTCCTTTTTCATGCTTTCCACAACTCTCACGAACAAATATTCAATGAATTGCAATGGTGGTATGGGAGCGGCAATGTCAGAAGAAGAAATCTACTCCTTAACCAACTTATATGGGGTGGCCCAGGCCATTAGATACTTCTTCAAGTATTCGTTCTTTTCATTGTGCCCATGTGATAGGTGTATCGTTCTCCTCTATGTGAGAGTTTATATGACTCCAAATGATTATGTTGACTATGGTGTCCATGTGGTTGAGCATAGATGGGTGTGTCCCTAATGGCCGAGCACTAGTGAACGTGTGGATCCCTTCCTATATTGTCTAAGTATATGTTTTCTTGTAACCCTAATTGTGATGTAAAGGGTACAAGCCGACCCCACCATATGTGAAAGATAATTAAGGTTTATTGTAAAAATTAATTATTTTATGAGTTATTGAGGTTGCCCCTATTGTGCCACCAAACACATCTATTGTTGTGTCTAATTCTAGTATAAATAGATATGATTTCCCCATTGAAGAAACACACGCAGACACAAGTCACTTGTCATTTCAAAATTTCAGCAAGTACACTATAAGGGATGAAGTGTCCACCTCTCTTGGGCACACGTTTCAAGGTAGTAGAGCACCCTCTTTTATTCATTAGGGTTTTATGGTTGGGGGATCTTCTCTTGAGAATATAGCAAAGGATTGATGGGTTTTCTTCACTTGAGTAGAATGGTTTCCGAGGATTTTTCTTTTGTTCTTGTGCATGGTACTTCTTTTTATGATCTTGGTTATTGCAACACTTGTGTATGGTGTGGTTGGATTTGTTTATGGTTCTAGTACATGAATAAAATGTAATAAACCTTGTGCTTCAGCCTAGCATAGTAAAAATTCAACAGAATTGACTCAAGATGTTGTCTAAATATGATATATGTGGTCTAGCTCTAGTGAGATAGTTTATACTTCCCACTAATTGGTGATACAGTGTACCATTCACCTCTTTTGTCCCATCATCACTGTGGAGGTGAGCATTTCGTTCTAAAGGAGCTGATATTTCTTCACATTGACTCATATTGAACCTTTTAAGTAGATCCCATGTATATTTTCTCTATGTGACTAGTTTCTAACCAACTTCTCTCTATATTTCAAGACCTAAGATATAATGCAACTCAACAATATATTTCATCTCAAAAACTTGTGACAACTTTATTTTAATTTCATCAATCCACTGAGACACAATTCATTTTATAATGAGATAATCGATATACAAGGAAATCAAAGCAACATTCCCTTCCTGATCTGACTTGATATACAAGTTAGAATCACTCATACGTTTCATAAAACCTTTGCGTAAAAAGAAATAATCAATCTTCACATACCAAGATATTGATGCTTGTTTTAGTCCATCTAAGGCCTTTTTTAACTTACAAATAACATGTTCTTGACCTTCTTTTATAAATCCTTCTGGTTGAACAAGGTATACTTCTTCCTTTAGTTCCCCATTTAGAAATGAAGACTTCACATCTAGGTGATGAAGTTTCCAGTTATGTTTTGTAGCTAATGTGATCATTAATCTAATTGTGTTTAGCTTAGATAGAGGTGAAAACATATCCTCATAATATATTCCTTTTTTTTTAATATCCTTTTGCAGCCAATTAGAATTTATATTTATCTATACATCCATCAAAATTAAATTTGAGTTTGTATAACCACTTGGATCCTATAGGAACTTTATTTTTGGGAAATTCTATTAATTCCCAAGTGTCATTTTTCATTATTGACTCATACTCTTCCTTCATCACATTTCTCTATTCTTTATACTCATTAGTTTGTTTAAAATTCAAAGGTTCTATAAAATTCATCACTTCAGTCATCAAAGGATAGTCTTTGTACCTTTCACGTATACAAGTTTGGCTTGATGACCTCCTTGGTTATTCACTTCTTTCACCTCTTCCTTTGCTTGGTGATGAATCTCCTCCTCCTTTTGGTGTACTTTGGTTTCTTGTTGTGTCCATGTCACTAAGTTCTTCCTTCTATTTATGTTCATCATATGCTTCATGTTTGACATTCTCATCATAAGGAATATGCCATGCATCATAAATGTCCACTTTATTTCCTTCATTTGCATTCTCATGAAATATCAGATCTCTACTTGGAAAAACTTTATGTGTGTATGGATCAACCATCTTATATGCTTTGTGATTAGAACAATAACCAATAAAAATTCACTTGATTTCTTTTGCATCTAATTTTCTCCTATCCTCTTTAGGAACATGAGAAAAATATTTTCTTCCAAATATTCTTAAATGACTTATTGTTGGTTTATAACCATAAAGAGCTTGAAAAGGAGTTTTATGGTCTAAGATTTTAGTAGGACATCAATTTTTCAAATATGTTGCAGTGCAAATAGCTTCAACCCAAAATCCATTTGAAAGATTCTTACCTTGTAACAAGCTCTATGCACATTACACTAAGCTTCCATTCTTTCTCTTGTCCACTCCATTTTGTTGTGGAGTATGAGAAATTGTCTATTATTGGAAAATTCCACGAGCTTTGTAGTATTTGATGAATGCACCAGATGTATACTCTCCCGCTTGATTTGATCGGAGGATCTTGATGCATTTCCTTATTTGCTTCTCAACCAAAGTTTCAAACTCTTTAAAGTATTCAAATACATCACTTTTCTTTCTTAGAAATGAAACCCATGTATATTTTGTGCAATCATCAATAAAAATCAAGAAATAGTAATCTCCACCAAGTGATATTTTCTGCATAGGACCGTTGGATTACTAAGAGGGGGGGTGAATCAATAGTAGAGAAATTTAATCCTTTTTAACCATATAATCCAAGTGTTATATCAATGAAGCATTATCATCCAATAACTGCATAGTAAATAATCAATGAACAAAAGAATAATCATACACATACACAGTACACCAGTGTTTTACGTGGAAACCCAAATTGGGAGAAAACCACGGAATTCTTTTTCTTATATGTCTTGAAGAATTGCATTCATTGGAAGAACCAACTTCCTTTGTTTTCCAACTGCAACTGGAAGGAGGCTCCAACCCCGTAGTTTCTCAAGCTACAACCTGAAAGAATCTCCAACTCCCCAATTCTCTTGCTACAACCATAAGGAAGCTACAACCCCCTATGTTCTATGGCTACAACTGAAAGGTGGCTACAAACACCTGTCCTTGCCCCATCCTACCACCCTGAAGTAGAAGTAGAATGATGGAACCACTGTCAACCTGTCACTGTGAGATATACCCCTGTAAACCTGTACCAATAAATCTGAACCATGCATCAACCATGCATCAACCTGTACCTCAACCTGTAATCAAATTGTACCATAAACAAGTTCATCAACCATACACCAACCTGTACCATAAACAAGTGCATCCAACAATGTACAAAGTATGTACCAATCATGTGTCAACTACTCATCAACTATGACTCATCAATATGTACCAACATCATGATTGTCTTGAATGATCATGATCATGATTGAAGATTTTTTGTGTCTTGAACATGGATGGTCCACTTGAAGATGTATATTTAATAGTTTTCTTATATTTTGTTTGACCATGATTCCTTCCTTTGAGTACTTATCTATAACTCTTTCTATTTTCTTCATTCTTCTTTTCTAGCAACCTAAAGTGCTTCTCTTCATTCTCTATAACTGATGTGGATGTTTCTGTCTCTTCAACGTTCGCGTTGAGCTTGAAGATTTTACTTCTCAATGTGATAACTTCTTCTTAAAGATTCTCAACCTCTTCTTGTTTCTTCATTATCTGAGAATTCATGACTTCTTCTGTTCTTTTCGTTTCCCCAAGCTGAATTTTTAATGTGATTATTTATTCTTCAAGTCCTTCCTCTTCTTGACCAAACTCTGCCTCAAGATGGTTTAGATCATTAGTTCTTTCCTTAAGATGATCTTTCAATATCTTCTCTCTCATTTATGCTTCTTCCTTTTGTGTTGCTACGTTGGTTTCCAAACACTGCTTTTGATATTCAAGATTTTGTTCGATCTTTCTGGCTTCTTCTAGCTGAGTTCTTAAGTTCGCGATGACCTGTTGGTATTCTTCAAAAATGTGAACACTTTCCTTTTGTTTCATCAATTCTTTCTTGAGTGAATTGTTTTCTTCTTTTAGTTCATCTAAAGAACTAATCAATTCTTCTCCATAATTGTCTTCCTTTTCAATTATTTTTCCTATCTCATTTTCTTCATGGAATTCTATTTCAAGATGTCCACGTTTTTCACAATTAACACAAAACAACATACTTATGGTGATTATGTACTCTTCATCTTTTGAATCTTCTTGACATGGTGAACATAATTCTTCTTGATTTGTATCTACATCTTCTTTGAAAATTTATGGATCTTTGATGGGTGAAGAATATATGTCATGTAACTTATCCCAAAGTTATTTTGTTGATGAACATTTACCAACATTTTCTCTTACCGAATTAGGTAATCCTTCCTAGATGAAATCCATTTCTATTTTTTTATTCTTTCTCAATTCCTTTTTGGTTGGAGTCTTTGACCTTTTTGAACTATCATATCCTGTAACAGATGAAATCCAAATATAATGTCCTTGTGCCCATAACAATACTCTCTTCCTTATGCTCCACATTTCATACTTAAAACCATTATGACGATTAAACATTGGTACTCCATTCTCAGAATAATCCATGATCTCCTTCCAGTGGTTAAACTATTTCCTTAAGGAACCGTCTCTGATAAAAATTGTTGGATTACTGAGAGGGGGGGTGAATCAGTAATAGAGAAATTTAATCCCTTTTAACCATATAATCCAAGTGTTATATCAATGAAGCATTCTAATCCAATTAATGTAGAGTAAATAAGAAATGAACAAATGAACAATCATACACATACACAGTACACCAGTGTTTTACGTGGAAACCCAAATCGGGAGAAAACCACTGAATGTTTTTTCTTATATGACTTGAAGAATTACATTCATTGGAAGAACCAACTTCCTTTGTTTTCCAACTACAATTGGAAGGAGGCTCCAACCCCCTAGTTTCTCAGGCTACAACCTGAAGGAAGCTCTAACTCCTCAATTCTCTGGCTACAACCAGAAGGAGGCTACAACCCCCTATGTTTTCTGGCTACAACCGGAAGGTGGCTACAACCACCTGTCCTTGCCCCGTCCTGCCACCCTGAAATAGAGGTAGAATGATGGAACCACTGTCAACCTTTCACTATGAGATATATCGTTGTAAACCTGTACCAATAAATCTGAACCATGCATCAACCATGCATCAACCTATACCTCAACTTGTAATCAACTTGTACCATAAACAAGTGCATGAACCACACACCAACCTGTACCAAATAACCTATAATCAGCCTATACCATAAACAAGTGCATCCAACCATGTACCAAGTATGTACAAAGCATGTGTCAACTACTCATCAACTATGACTCATTAATATGTACCAACATCATCAACTATACACCTCATGTATGTTCCAACTCATCAACTATGTGTCTCAACCATGTACTCAACATGTACCTCAACCAAAAACCCTCATCAATTTCATCATCCAAATCTGATATGTAGCTCTATAATAGACCTGGTTTGTATGATCACATTCCTGCAAACCTTCCTTAACTTTAACAACAAGAGACTATAATTTTCATGAAACTTTTCTTTAGTCTCACATGCCTAGTTTGACTACTTTGATCTTTTAGGGCTTCTAGATGACATATGAGTGTCCTCCAACTTCATAAGGGCATAACTCTCAAATCGTGAGGCGTTATGTGATGCTACACATACCACCAGATATGGAATGACATGTAATATCCATATAGAATAGTATTATCTAAAAATATATCATAAATCATACCGTTATCCATCAAACAAACTTGGGTCCATTACCCAAACCTGGGGTCTCCAACTTCTCATGGCCATAGCTCTCTAAACGTAAGGAGTTATGTGACGTTCCACATATGACCCAAAATGGAATGACAAGAAGTATCCGTATAGGATATTTTACCTGACAAATTCATTGTCCTTCATCTCATTATTCCACAATTAATCATGGGTTCTCTTACTCCACAAAGCATCTTCCCATGAGGGATTTCACCATAAGGGGACCACTTTGGAGTTCATCCATATTTACTTCTTATCAACCATGACAAGACAATAATGAGTCATATTTACATTAAACAATCTTGGTTCCATTACCCAAAACTTTGTGTTGCGGGGCTTTCTTCAAGTGTTGACATCAATGACAACTAAACTTAATCAACAATATCCCCTTTTGGCATTGATGGAAACACTCTGATGCAATACTGAAATCATATCACTCATTCTCCCCCTAGAACCATGCCTCTATCCTTTGTGTCTGATAAATTTTCCTTTGTCCTCTATATCTGATAAATCTGCTCCCCCTGGAACCATGCCTCTATCCTCTGCATCTAATAAATCTCTCCCCCTTTGTCATCAATGGAAAATGTATCTTTCCATCTGGGGTTAATCCCCCTGAGTGAAATGTCCTGTTATGGTTCTTCCTCGTGTACATCTAAGACATATAAGATAAGCTTTCAAAAAGCCTTTAAAAAGCATTCATTTTGGAGAAGAAATAACTCCAAGTATTTGCTGAAGATATTCAAAGGCTTCCCATAGAAGTGGTTTTATAAAGATGTCTTCCACTTGTTCTTTTGTGCCCACATACTCAACTCTGATGTTCTTTTCTGCAGCCTGTTCCCATAGAAAGTGATACTTGATTGGAATGTGCTTCATCTTGGAGTGCATCACCAAGTTTTTTGAGATACTGATGGAACTTTTATTATCACAATATATTGGAATGGGCTTATCATACTCAATCTGTACATATGTCAAATATTGTTTCATCCAAAGAGCCTATGTACAACATGTTGATGCTCCAATATACTCTTCCTCGACTGTATATAGAGATAATGATGATTGTTTCTTTCTTATCCATGATACCAAACACTCACCTAAGTAGAGTGCTTCTCCACTGGTGCTTAGTCGATCATCAATACAACCTGCCCAATCTGCATCTGTGTAGGCAATAAGTGATAGATATTTTCCTTTTGGATACCATAATCCAAACTCTTCTATTCCTTTGAGATATCTGAAAATCCTCTTTACTGCTAATAAATGTGATTCCTTTCGTGCTTCTTGAAATTGTGCCACCTATCCAACTGCTTGCATTACAAATGGTTTTGATGTTGTCACATATAGTAGGCTTCCAATCATTGACCTGTATTGCCTCTAATATGTAGACTTTGAATCATCATCTTTTCTCAACTTACAACTCGTTTGCATGGGAGTGATAATTGGTTTTCAATCTTCCATTCTGAACTTCTTTAGCATTTCTCTTATATACTTGGTTTGATAAATAAAAATTCCTTGGTTTCTTTGACATATCTGAATACCCATAAAGAAGGATAGTTCTCCAAGTAATGACATTTCAAATTCATTCAGCATGTCTTTTGCAAATTTATAGCTTAACCTGTCATCATCACTATCAAAAATAATATCATCAACACAAACTTAAATTAATAAAATATTACCTTGACTTATCTTGATGTAGAGGTTGTTTTATACACTTCCTTTTCTAAACCCTACCTGTTGCGGATACTTATCTAGTCTGGAGTACCATGCTCTAGGATCCTATTTTAGACCATACAATTCCTTCTTTAATTTACATACATAGACTGGGTTATCTGACAACTGAAATCCTTCTGGTTGTTCAATGTAGACTTCTTCTTCATGTTCCCCATTTAGAAAAGATGATTTTACATCCATCTGATATACTTTAACATTTTTGGAGCATGCATAAGCTAAAATCAAATGGATTGCTTCTGTTCTAGCAACTGGGGAAAATGTCTATTCAAAGTCGATTCCTTCAATTTGAGCATATCCTTTACATGCCAATATAGATTTGTTCCTTGTAACATGTCCATATTCATTCAATTTATTCCTGAAAACCAATTTTGTCCCGATCACATTCTTATTTTTTGGTTTTGGAACCAATTCCCAAGTGTCATTTTTCTCTATTTGATCCAATTCTTCATCCATGGAATTATTCCAAAATTCATCATTGTTGACTTCTTCAAAGTAGTTCGCCTCAATTGTAGATAAGAGTGTTAGGTGTGTTTGTTACGGTGAACATATTCTTTTTCTGGTCTAAACTCCTGCATCATTGTTTCTAATAATCTGATCTGAAGGATGATTCTTCTGTACTTGATTACTAGGTGTCTTTTGAGACACTTATTGAACTTGCACTTCTATTTCTATTAGATTCTCTTCATCTTCCTCTTCTAATTCCTTTTCATCTTCTACTTCTTCTTCGGAAGGTTGTTCCATTGATTCATTTTCTTCTTCCTTTGATTTTGTTCTACCTGTTTCATTAATTGTTACATTGATGCTTTCCACAATTTTGTTCAATCTCATATTGTAACACTTGTATGCTTTCCTTGTACTTGAGTAACCAACTAGTACTCCTTTGTCCACATGAGAGTCAAAGTTTCCCATTCTTCCATCTTCTCTTTTGATGTAGCATTCACTTCGAAAAACTATGAAGTGCTTCACATTTGCTAGTCTTCATTTTCATAACTCGTAGGGAGTTTTGTCAGTGTTGTTTCTGAGAATTACTTTGTTTTGAATGTGAACTATTGTATGCACTACCTGTTTCCAAAAAATATCTGTCAATTTGTAATCCATTAGCATTGTTTGAGCCATTTCCTGTGTCATTATAATCCATTATGATAATGTTCGTTTGTCTATGAACCACTCTCTGAACAAATCTATGAATCCATTCTCTCTTCCACTATCATATATCTATCCAAACCTGCTAAGTGTTCTTACAAATCCATCTCTGTCCATACTTTCCAAGACTCTACTTGCCCAACTATCCATAATTCTAACCCATTTATCATTATACTATCAAACTGTACTTTTGCTAACTGATTTCTCTGAATCTATCTTCTCAAACTCTGAACGCTACTCGAAGGATGGTTCTTTGGTCTGTCACAATAATTGCATAGACTTCCCCTATCTAATATTCATATTACTTGGGAGTCTCTAAGCCAGATGTCTTAGAACAATTCCTGCTCTGATGTGTATTTATCATCATCTTCATTGGTAGATTCATCATCATCTTCATGGGTAGATTCATTATCTCTCTGAGCTCTGACTTCTTTCTTTATGTCTGTGGATTCATCTTTCACTACAATGCATGAAAGTACAATCTCTTGAACCTATTCCTTATTTACTTTCCCTTCCTTTATTTAAGTTATTTTCCAAACCTTTCTGTATTTGAAATCTTTCTTTTTCTCTGTAGAATTTTTTTCATCTCATTTTGTTGCCAATCTTGTGATATATGGTAGCTAGTCTTTGTTCACTTGTTCTTCTTTTTTTCTTATCCATACTTTCTTATATATGATATCATTATTCTCTTTCATGGAAGTATCGATCATGCTTCTACAATCACTGACTATGTGTCCATAGCTATGACATTTGTAACACTCAATGTTATGTGTAGCCACATAAGCACTTCTTTCTTGAACATTTCTTTTATAATCCCTCCAATCTGCAACCTTATGTCCAAAGTTAGTACAATAAAAAGAATGACCAAAAAAAAAAATTGCATACCTAGGAGTGAATGATCTTCTTTGTGGCGTAGTCCTTCTAAATTTTTTTCTTGACTGATCATGATCATCATTGAAGATGCTTCGTGGATTAAACATGGATGGTCCCCTTGAATATGTATCTTTAATAGTTTTCTTAGATTATGGTTGACCATGATTCCTTCCTTTGAGTATTTTTTCATAAATCTTTCTATTTTCTTCATTCTTCTTTTCTAGCAACCTAGAGTGCTTCTCTTCATTCTCTATAACTGGTGTGGATTTTTCTGTCTCTTCAACATTCGTGTTGAGCATGATGATTTTACTTCTCAATGTGACAACTTCTTATTCAAGCTTCTCAACCTCTTATTCTTTCTTCATTATCTGAGACTTCATGACTTCTTCTGTTCTTTTCACTTCTTCAAGATGAATTTTTAATATGATTATTTATTCTTCAAGTCCTTTCTCTTCTTGACCAAAATATTCCTCAAGAGGGTTTAGATCGTTAGTTATTTCCTTAATATGATCTATCAATATCTTCTCTCTCATTTCTACTTTCTACTTTTGTATTTCTATGTTGGTTTCCAAACATTGCTTTTGATATTCAAGATTTTCTTCAATCTTTCTAGCTTCTTCTAGCTGATTTCTTAAGTTCGCGATGACCTGTTGGGCTTCTTAAAAAATATAAACACTTTCCTTTTGTTTCGTCAATTCTTTCTTGAGTGAATTGTTTTCTTCTCTTAGCTCATCTAAATCACTAATCAATTCTTCTTCATAATTGTCTTCCTTTTCAATTATTTTTCCTGTCTCATTTCCTTCATGTCATTCTATTTCAAGATGTCCACGTTTTTCACAATTAACACAAAACAACATAGTTCTGGTGATTATCTACTCTTCATGTTCTGAATCTTCTTGAAATGGTGAACACAATTCTTCCTGATTTGTATATGCATCTTCATTGACATTTTCTGGATCTGTAATGGGTGAAGAATACATGTCATGTAACTTATCCCAAAGTTCTTTTGTTGATGAAAATTTACCAACCTTTTCTCTTACCAGATTAGGTAATCCTTCCCAGATGAAATCCTTTGCTATTTTTTTATTCTTCATCAATTCCTTCTTGGTTGGCGTCTTTGACCTTTTTGAACTATCATGTCCTGTAACAACTGATAGCCAAATATAATGTCGTTGTTCCTGTAAAAATACTTTCATCCTTATGCTCCACAGCTCATAATTAAAACCATTCTGACCATTAAACATTGGTACTCCATTCTCATAATAATCCATGATTTCCTTCCAGTGGTTAAATTGTTTCCTTAAGGAACTGGGTATGAAACCAATTGTTGGATTACTGAGAGGGGGGGTGAATCAGTAATAGAGAAATTTAATCCTTTTTAAACATATAATCCAAGTGTTATATCAATGAAGCATTATCATCCAATAACTGTAGAGTAAATAATAAATGAACAAATGAACAATCATACACATACACAATACACCAGTGTTTTACATGGAAACCCAAATCGAGAGAAAACCATAGAATTCTTTTTCTTATATGGCTTGAAGAATTACATTCATTGGAAGCACCAACTTGCTCTTCTTTCCAGCTGCAATTGGGAGGAAGATTCACCCCCCTAGTTTCTCAGGCTACAACCTGAAGGAATATCCAACTCCCCAATTCCTTGGCTACAACCAGAAAGAGGCTACAACCCCCTATGTTCTCCGGCTACAACCAGAAGGTGGCTACAACCACCTGTCCTTTCCCCTTCCTACCACCCTGAAGTAAAAGTAGAATGATGGAACCACTGTCAATCTATTACTATGAGATATACCATTGTAAACCTGTACCAATAAATCTGAACCATGCATCAACCTGTACCTCAAATTGTAATCAACATGTACCATAAACAAGTGCATCAACCATGCACCAACCTGTACCAAATAACCTGTAATCAACCTGTACCATAAACAAGTGAATACAACCATGTACCAATTATGTACCAATCATGTTTCAACTACTCATCAACTATGACTCTTCAATATGTACCAAAATCATCAACTATACACCTCATGTATGTGCCAACTCATCAATTACTTGTCTCAACCATGTACTCAACATGTACCTCAAACAAAATCCCTCATCAATTTCATCATCCAAATATGATTTGTAGCTTTGTAATAGATCCACAAGCTGAATTTTTTACCATAGATACTTGGATATTTTTTCTCAATGGTATAGAAATTTCATGATCTAAATAATTATAGAAAAACATTTATAGCTAAAATGGTGAGATGACATGTAAATAACATACCTTAGAAAGCACCATCAAAAGAATTTATCCTTCCTTGCATTTTGGCCTTCTTTTCTTCACTTTTTTCAGAATTTTGGCTTAGATATCCTTTGGTTACCTTAGACACCTATGTGTATTCAATATGCTCAAGTGTGATTAAAATGAGAGATCCTTGCCTCTTATTTATACTCTCCAAGTAACATCCTTAAAAACATCTCCTAGGTCACTTGGCCCCACTTTTCTTATTTTAGGGTTAACCCAATTCTAATTTCTCCATTAAATTTATTATTGAAATAATTTATTTTGTATTCACTTTGAATTATAATACACACATTACTTCACTTTATTATTTACCCTTCAAAATCTCTTAAACCACTTTGACTACTTTGACCTTTTGGGGCTTCTAGATGACATATGAGGGTCCTCCAACTTCCTAAGGCCATAACTCTCAAACCATGAGGAGTTATGTGATGTTACACATACCAATAGAAATGGAATGACATTTACTATCCATATAGAATAGTATTATCTAAAAATATATCATAACGCATACCATTATCCATCAAACAAACTTGGGTCCATTACCCAAACCTGGGGTCTCCAACTTCTCATGTCCATAACTCTCTAAACATGAGGAGTTATGTGACATTCCACATACCACCGGAAATGGAATGACAAGCAATATCCATCTAGGATATTTTACCTCACAAATTCATTGTCCTTCATCTCATTATTCCATAATTAAGCATGGGTTATCTTACTCCGAAAAGCGTCTTCGCATACAGGCTTTTACCATAAGGGGACCACTTTGGAGTTCATCCATCTTTACTTCTTATGAACCATGAAAAGACAATAATGAGTCATCTTTACATCAAACAATCTTGGGTCCATTACGCAAACCATTCTGTTGTGGGGCTTTCTTCAAGGG
This sequence comes from Picea engelmannii, assembly GCA_009831015.1. Taxonomy (NCBI): domain Eukaryota; kingdom Viridiplantae; phylum Streptophyta; class Pinopsida; order Pinales; family Pinaceae; genus Picea; species Picea engelmannii. The sequence goes on along the minus strand of ML809497.1, from coordinate 59,522 downwards.
TTGACATCAATGACAACCAACCTTAATCAACAAGGACAACACACATATGTATGTAAAAGTTCAAGAATGTCTATTTTTCTCTTAAGTATATGAGTAGAGAATTCGTCTCTATGCATATTCCCTAATGCACACCCTTCACATGTAGAGTTTTCATTATAAAGCATTGGAATTCCTTCTACCATTCTTTGATTTTGAGGTAATAACAAATCATGATAGTTAAGGTGGTCATACCTTTGGTGCCATAAAACTTATGTTGTCATGGTTTTGAATGCCAACGCTTGATGATTTTTTCTCTTCACATCAATATTGTATAAACCGCCAACTCTTATTCATGTTGCAATAATTTTATAATGATCATGCATACCTTTTACCATACAATTTGACTTTAAAAATTCTACTTTCAAATCTTGATCTTTTATGGGGGAGATTGAGATTAAGTTTTGCTTTATGCCAGACACATACATCATATTATGAATCTATTTAACAAATCCATTTGGTAATCTCACAGGTACATCACCATATCCTTTAACTTCATGTAAGCCATCATCCCCAAGATATGTATTAACACCATTGTTTGTGTCATGATAATTTTCAAACCAATCCTTATTACAATACATATGTATGGATGAACTAGAATCAACATACCATGCATTTGAGTCATTTGTTTCAACGGACAAAGAAACATATGAAAAAAATAATATTATATTTTTTAATTCATCATTCATTGTTTCTCCTCCCTTAACAAAATGACCAATATGTATTTTGTTTCTATGTTTGGATTCATGATATTTCCTTTTATAGAAATCACTAGCATGGTGTCCAATTTTTCCACAGTAAGAACATGTATCTTTCCTTTTAACATTAGCATGAAACTTTGGTGTGTTGAAAATATAACTGAGAGGGGGTGAGGGTGAATCAGTTACGTATATAAGCTTGAATATTTTCCTGTTATCTATGTTGAGTACATTTTCATGCTTCCTTTTTACTCTATAAACTATACTTTTGCCTCCATAACCATCCATTTTGCCTCCATTTCATTCCATATTTTCCATAAAACAGCTTATGAAAGGTACATTTATCATTATTTAGCTTAAGAATTGAGTTTTCTAATTTTTGGCATTAAAATTGAAAATTTATCAGAAATTAAAGGATTTGACTAAATCCCGTAATTGCTCCTAGGTTTGTTTACTTGCAGGACTGTTGGGAGAAATATGAGACTTGGGTCATGATCCTTGATGTAAAAGGATGGATGATGAGCTATCATCTTTTATATCTGAGCCTTCCAGGTGTCTGGTCAACGCTGGTCAAACAGGGCCACTTCAACAGAAAATACCCTGTTTTAGCCTAAAATCATGGACAATTTTAGATTTTCTTGGGATTTGTTCATATTTTATGGATCTGAAGGTAGTATTTGACCTTCCTAGAATATATTATGGATCTGATCATGATCTTTAGGAGATTTATTAGAATTATTAGTTTCAAAACTCTTGTATAAATACTCTAAGGCATAAATTAGCATGACAACCTTGGGATGTGAATGAAGAAACTTTGGAATTTGAAATCTTGATATCAGTTCTGCATTTTGTTCTTGATAATGTTTATGAAATGATGATGTGAATGCTGCTGGAAGCTCCTTCTTAGCGGAGACAACTCAAGTGTACAAGTGAAGCATTGGAGGGCCCCCTTTTCCAAGCTAGTACACTCTTCCTTCATGTTATTTTCAAGTAATCTTTGATACATGTTTTAGATTAGATCTTGTTGTAGATGAGTTTAATCTTTGATGTAGTTAGATGAATTCCATAGTTAAGTAATATGCTTAATGTTTTTAAGCCTTACTCATACTTTGAATGATTTCTTGAATAACAATTCAATGTGTGTTTTGATTTCAAGCATTAGGATAATCATGAATGCTTTTTGAGTTATTTATTCTTTCAGTACTTTTGATTTAACAAGAATTGGTAATGAATGGAAGAAGACAATGAATGCATCTCTTGAATAAGAGTTTTGTCTTTCTAGCATTGATAAGCCTTAGAACTAGTTCGAATATCTTTTGAATGCTTACTGTTAATACTTTTTTAAGGAAAACATATTCTTATTACTATCATGAGATCTATGAATAGAAATTTTGAACAGAAGCTTAGCATATCTTCCATATTTATCTCTTAGAATAGGTTTTTGTTTATCCCCATTAAAGAATAAAATATTATCTATAAATCCATACATTTTGGATGTGCCTCTAAGTCTTACAAACACCGGATTGACAATCATTTGCACTCTAATTTACATCAGTAGATTGGAGCCTAACATTTTGGCACTGTTTTCGGGGAGGCACATTTAGAGATAGGATTAAAAAATATATATATTACAAATAAAAAAAAACACATAATAGAATTAATTTTAAGTTACGTTTCTTTATGTCTAAACTTAGGGATGATAAAGGTAGATTTTTAAAACAAAAACCCCCAAAAACTAATCAACCATTTGTAGGAGCAGGAACATCTACAACTGAAAAATATGAGTCTACCACACCAACTGCTGGAAAAATCACTTTGGAAGAATTAGAAGAAAAACAATGTTCAGGACAAAGGTTAACTCTCATAGAAAGACAAGTTCTATTGGCTCATGAGGTAAAGAAGAAACAATCACAATCAGAAATATCTTCTATAGGAAATCAAAAAGAAAAGCAAACTATTTTTGGACAAATAGGAAAACCTCTTTTTCCAACAGAAATATCTAACTGTACAACAGTAAACTTATTTGCAATGTCAGAAACTGATAGACAAGAAAGGGAGAGAATGGAAAGGGAATTAGAAAGGAAAATAAATGAAGAAACAGAAAGGAAATAATGAGAGGATAGAGAATCACATCGAGAAGAGACACGAGGAGGAGGAAATGATGAAGAGGAGGAAGAAGAACATACTACATTTGCATTTCCTATAGTTGATACACCAACTCTTTTAGGAGATGACATAAAAATGCAAAATATTCCTCCCTCTGTTCTTCCAAATTTCTTTGTTTTGTCTACTGAAAACCCTGATGCTTTCATGTTTGAATTTGACATTGTTTGTTGAACATATGGATATACCAATGATGCTCAAAAACTTCGTTTATTTCCTGCAACTTTGAAAGGATATGCATTAAAATGGTTCATGGGGTTGGGA
>ML809497.1:28156-45185 GCA_009831015.1 Picea engelmannii | reverse complement strand
ATCAATTCCCAAAAAGCACATTCTCTGCATGTATTTATCACACCAAGTCATCTTCTAGATCATCCTAGTAACTCTTTGTCACCATAGCTTTGTACTACGTCTCAATTATTTGTGTCCTCTTCTAAGTTCTACATGTCATTTTTTTCCCAGTTCTCTCCCAAGTCATCATCGCAACTCTGCCACTTTAATGGAGGTTACTACCTGTCTATCTATCATCAATGCCCATTATCCTGATATTCCTTCTCATCACTTAGCAATTACAGTCAATCATTTTATTCATTGTAGGTAAATGAGTCCTAAGCCCCTTCATTTACGTGACCACTGGATGTGACCACACACCTATTCAAAAAACCCTTTTCGATCTCGATCTAACGAGTGTTATATCCTTGTTTCGATATGACCTTAGGAAATGATCTCATGTGACAACACGATTGTGGGTGCATCGAAAGGTGGTTTGAGGGAAACCCTCTTTTCACCCTACAATTAACTACAAATATCCATGCGACGTTTCTCCAAAACCATGGTTTCGATTGCATCCTGCCTTCAACATTTTAAAGTTCATGCACCTTCAATCCCCGCAATGCAATAGGACCGTCAATATCACAATGTTGATGGTGCTCCTGAACTAACGGGCCAGATCTAACCTTCTTAAATCAAAAACTATGATTTACTTCGTGATCCAAACTCTGGGAGTTTGAAATCTCAAACCATTATTTTCTCCATATGCCAATATTTTGGAGTCGATAATTTGCAGAAACCTATCCTTTTCAATTGATGATCAATATCTCCTCCGTGACTCTGACCTTCGGGACTTTCAATTCTCAAACTCTCATTTATTCCATACGTCAATATTCTAGAGTTTATCATCTACAGACACCTATCCTCCTTAATCCAATGACTATCCTCCACTCTAGGACTTCAGCCTTCGGTAATTTCAAACCTTTCTCCGTCACATTTTCCTGAAGTAGTTTCACCCGGATTCAACGATCTATTGACATGTATCCTCCTTCATGATAAATGATCATAAGTGACTTCGGTCCTTCGAGACTTTAGGTTGATCGTTGTTTCACTCTCCTCCAGAGTGATCACCTGATGAATAAGTCATAGGTGGTGGAGACCTCTTGTTGTTGGTTAACACTTCCACTTACATTGTCCTTTCACTGTACTAGATCAACGGTTGAGAATGCACCATAAGTGATCTTCAAATCAGATGACTCGTATCCTCTTCGGGACTTCAAAATTCAGGACTTTGGCACTTAGGGTATCTGTTGGTGGTAAAAATCCTGAAGTAAAACTCCTGGAGTGACGTAACATTACACACATCACCTGTTGACTTTGCACGGACCAAGTGGTTTCCATGTGTCACTTGCTGAATGAGATGTGGTTTGCCTATGTCCTTGCTAACATGGTCTGCCACATGTCCTTGCTGACATGGTCTACCACATTTTCTTGAATTTGATGGTTGAGACTTAAGTTGGGTCTTTACCCAGAGTCCACAGGTTTATGCCACATCTTTTCTGGATCAGACGGCCCAGATTCACTTTGGACGATCTGATGCTTGAGATATGCTTCGGATGATCTGACAACTAAGATCTACTCCATATGATCCAACGATCAATCATTTATTTCGACTCTTCAAGCTTTGGGGATTTCAAATCTTAGACTGATGCTCTCAAAGTGATATTTATGTAGCTCATGATCCATTGCCATGTATCCCTCTAGATCTAACAGTTGAGATTTACTTAAGCTCTCCAAAATTCAGTGATTTAAAATATCAAACTGAAACTCTAAAAGTTATTTTCTCCATAGTTGTGGATCGTGTGCCACCTATCAGTATTGACGATGGATGGTCCCTTCTTACTTTGGGACTTTGGGACTTTGACAAGTTCGCTCTCCTACGCTCATCCAAAGGCTTAACCTTTGTGCATTTATCTCTAGATCCAACAACTGTTGATCTTCGGTGTTCAGATCCAATGGTCTTTGTCGCTCTTCCTCCTGATTTTTTGATCTCTCCGACTTAGAAGTTTTTCTAATTGTTCAAGGATATCGACCTTTGCTCCTCCCACGAGTCTATCTCTTGGACCTCGTCTGCACTTCTGGAAACCGCTATCTCTTATGATCTTTCTCATCTTCTTTTCTCTCAAGTTTTAGTTTGTTGTTGTTCTTTCCATCAATGATAAGCACACTCTTCATGTAAGCATGCCAACAATATCCCCCTTTGACATTGATGGCAACCCTAAAAGGATGCACTATTCTTCTTATACCTCGAATTGTAGCATACAGACAACACCTTTTCCTCCCCCTTTGACATTAATGTCAAAGAAAATAGAGAGTGACTCTATGATCCCCCTGATCAAATACACTACGAGCACTCTCCCCTTGATCAAACAGACTATTTATCTTGATAATGGGGTCATGCCCAACTTCTGGCATAGACACTCAAAATGATCTTTTGCAAGAGGTTTAGTGAAGATATCAGCAAGCTAATATTTGAATGGAATATAATGAAAAGAAACAAAAGTGTTTCTCACATGTTCCCTCAAGAAGTGACACTTTATGGGTATATTCTTGGTATTGGAGTGAAATACAAGATTCTTTGACACACTAATTGCACTAGTATTATCACAATGAATTGGAACCGGTGTAGTATATTTTACCTCAAAGTTTGCAAGTGTCTGAATCATCCACAATACTTGGGTACAACAAGTGGCAGCTGCAATGTATTCAACTTATGTAGTTGATAAGGAAATGGAACCTTTCTTCCTTCTCAACCATACTACAAGGGAATCTCCTAAGAAGAATGCACCTCCACTCATGCTTTTCCTTTCATCCACACAGTTAGCCCAATCAACATCTGAATAGAATTATAGTTGAAAATTTTGATTCCTAGGATACCATAGGCCATAGTTCATTGTTCCTTTCAAGTATCTGAATATTCTTTTGAAAGCTAACAAATGACTCTGTTTAGGTGCATCCTGATACCTTACTACCATTCCAATAACATTCATTATGTTTGAATGAGATGTTATGATGTACAATAGGTTGCCTATCCTAGACCTATATGAAATCTGATCAACATCAGGTGAGTCATCATCCTTGCTTAACTTGCATCCAGTGACCATAGGTGTTCTCATAGGTGTAGAATATTCCATTTGAAACCTTTTCAACATTTCTCTTAGATATTTCTCCTGAGAAAGAAATATTCCTTCATACCTTTGAGTAATTTGCAGACCAAGGAAAAATGGCAGTTCCCCTATCATAGACATTTCAAATTTAGACTGCATGGTAGAAGAAAACCATTGTATCAATGAATCATTATTGCTTCCGAAGATGATGTCATCTGCATAGACCAACACGATGATCAAATCATTATCCTCTATTTTGATATATAGATTGCAGTCAATTGTTCCTCTCTTGAACCCTTTGTCTTAAATATACTTATCCAATCTGTAATACCAGGCACAAGGATCTTATTTCAACCCATATAAATCTTTCTTCAGCTTGTAGACAAGGTCAAGATTATCTGTCAGTTGGAAAACCTCTGGTTGTTCCATACAGACTTCTTCTTTTAGATCTCCATTTAGAAAAGATGACTTGACATCCATTTTGTAGACTTTAAACTTGTTATGACAAGCATAGGAAAGAAACATTCTAATAGATTCTAATATTTCTATGGGCAGAAATTTTTCATCAAAATCCAGTCCTTGTATTTGAGCATACCCTTTGTAGACCAATCTAGCCTTATTTCTTATAATATTTCCTTGCTCATTCATCTTATTTTTGTAGACCCATTTGGATCCTATTACATTTTTATTTGTTGGCCTAGGAACAAGTTCCCAAGTATAATTCTTTTCAATCTAATCCAGTTCCTCATTCATTGATTTTAACCAATTTACATCCTTACTAGCTTCATTAAATTTATTGGGTTACACCTTGTATATGAAGGCTATATGTGATTTCTCGGTGTCTTTGATTATTCTTCTCCTGGTTTGTACACCTTTGTCTTTCTCACCAATTATCTGACTTGCAGGATGATTCTTTTGAGTAATTTTGGAGGAAGGATTTGATGTTGATTGTTGTCCTAACTCTTCTTGTCTGGGTGTCTCTTCTCCACCTGATTCATCATATTCTTGTGACTCTGATATTTGTTGTTATTCATTTTCATTATTCTCATCATCTTTTTTATCTAGCTTAGTTTTTATTCTCTATTTTACAGGATCTTCTTCATCAATTTGAACATCAATATAGTCTACTAATTTATGCATTCGTTTGTTAAAGCATCTGTATCCTTTACTATTCATTGCATATCCTAATAATATACCTTCATCAGCTCTACTATCAAATTTTCCCAGATGATCATCATTATTCTTGATGTAGCATTTAATTTCAAATACTTTGAACTGCTTGAATGATGCAGGTCGACCAAACCACAACTCATATGGAGTTTTATCACTATCCGGCCTTAGATGTGCTATGTTTAAAATATGAATAGTCGTGTGAACAACCTCCACCAAAAAGGTTTGTCAAATGTCCCTTTCACTCATCATATCCCTTGACATCTACTGAACTGATCTGTTTTGGCATTCTACAACTCCATTTTGTTGAGGAGTACCTGGAATAGTATATTCTCTTTTAATTCTATGCTTGTCAAAAAATTCTTTGAAATCTCTTGATAGAAATTATCCTCCCATGTCCGAGCGAATTTCATTTAACTTTCTTCCTGTATGATTCTCATCTAACACCTTAAACTTTTTGAACTTCTCGAACTCTTCATATTTTCTCTCAGAAAGGAAACCCACGTAAGTTTGGAGAAGTCATCAATGACTAGCATAAAGTAACATTCTCCTCCAGTTCTTTCCTTTTGTGATGGTCGACACATATCCATATGAACAATTTGAAATGGTTTCTTTGAAGATGTGAAACTCTTCGATTTGAATTGAGCACGAGTCAACTTCCCCATTTGAAAGGATTCACATACAGAGTTATTAGGATTAGATATTCTTGGAAGGTCTTTCACAATGCCTTCATTATTCAGTTTGACAATATGATCAAAATTTAGGTGTCCAAACCTTCTGTGCCATAACCAACCTTCATCAAATTTCCTTAAATGACATTTCTCCTTATCTTCCTTCAAAACATATACATTGTTTTTAGTTCTAACCCCTTTTGCAATCATCTCTCCCGTGTTTACTGTCTTTATTTTACAATTTGAAAGTGACTTCACATCCTGTGTCACATATTTGACTGACACTAACAATATTATTCTTTAAACCATTAACAAATAATACATCTTGAGCTTTGCTTCTTCCATTACTTAATCTTACTAGACCTTTACCTTTGATATTTCCTGAAGCATCATTTCCAAAGGTCACACTCCCTGATTTATTTTCTTTGAGTAATAGGAACTTACTTTTTTCACCTGTCATATGACTGGAGCAACCATTGTCAATATACCAGGGGTATTTTTGTCTTTGATCTGACAACACTAATCCACACTTTTTATCTTCATTATTCTTCCATACCTTGATGTTTTCATCTCTGTGATTTGAATATGGCATATAGTTCTTTAAGCGACAGTCTACAACATTATATCCATAATTATGGAAGATTTAACATTCTGGTTCTTTGAATAAAGGATCATAATGATTATTATATTTAATCTGCGTCCTTTTCCCAACTATCACATGATTTGTAGTATATGGTTGTTTGTTACTTGGTTGTATCATTATTTGTTGTGGTATATATTTATTCCTTGGTTTTCTTGATTTCTCATGTCTAAATCTTAAAGAGCAATTTATAGCTTTGTGGCCAAAGTTATAGCAGTAAAAACAATATTCATAGAAAAAATCTTTGTACCTCGAAAATGGTTGTCTTCTTTGAGAAGGTCAATTTCTTCCATGTTGATGATTTCCTTGAGTAGAGGGTGTATTATTTCTTTGTTCTACAGGTTCAGTTATGGTACTTTTTCCTTCACTCCTCCTTGGCAGTTGATTATCTTTCTTTGTTTCTGTAGGTTTGTTGTTATCAATTGTTGTAGATTTGACAAACTTGATGGATTATTTGTTGCTTGGCTGACCACTACTTGATCCCTCTTCATAACACAAATCAGTTTTCAACTTTGGATTCCTTTGTTGATTCAGAATGGTGGCTAATCCTTCCGAGGATTTAATACTTGTCATATTATGATGATATAAGGCCTGAAATTTCACTAGATCTTTCTTGATAGACAATACTACAACTTCCAATTTTTCACCTTTTGTTTTGGCTTCCTTCAATTGTTGTTTGAGGAATCATCAATCCTCTTAGCTTCTTCTAACTTCACCTTCAGTAGAGAAGTTTCTTCAGATGGTTCATTGCATGTTTTCTCATACCTGAGCAGTAATTGTTTTTGTTTTCTTTTCTCTTCCTTGGCACTGACAAGTTCTCCTTCAAGATCTACTACTGCTTCACAATCAACGAACTCATTTCCTGTATATTCAGTGTTTAGGTCTTCTAAAGATATAAACATGTGATCATTTAATTTCAATAGAAGAGTCACTTTTTTCATCATCTGAAGGATTGTCATCATTCTTTACACAAAGACTTTTCTTCTTAAAATTATTCTCTTTATAGACCTTTTCTTGTTTGTGCTTATCTTCATCATCATATGTCTGATCCTTTCTTTTGTGAGGAAACTTATTTGCAAAATGACGTATCTTACCACAGTTGAAACATTTGAAGGGAAACTTACCTTAGTATTTTCTTGATGCTTTCATTAGTCTTCTCTCAAAATTTGCTTCAATCTCATCTATATCGTAGTCCGTGTTTTTCTTTTCTTTAAAGGATGCCTATCTTGTAGTGGATTTACTTTTGGTGATTCTCATTTCATAAGTCATTAAGGTTCCAATAAGTTAATCTAGTGTCAACGTTTTGAGATCAATTATTTCTTCTACAACAGAGACCTTTGAGTTAAATATATCAGGAAGATATCTTAATATTTTCTGGACTAGAAAAGATTCATCTATCATTTCAACTATACCTTTCATAGTGTTGACAAGTTATTCTATACATAAGAAGTAATTACTGATAGCTTCATCTTCATCCATCTTTAATTGCGCAAATTTCAGTCTGTGAGTCTGAATTTTTATTTCTTTCAATTTTTCATTACCTTCATAACTATTTATCAACTTGCCCCACATAACTTTTGTTGAATCACAGTGCATGACTTTGACAAACTCAACTTTTGCAGGTCCACTGAGGATGACATTCATTTATTTTTCATTAAATCTAAAATCCATATTATCATCTTTCAAGGCCAAGACTACATGCTTCACATATCCAGTTTCAATGACATCCAAAACATCAACACCCAAAGACATTAAATATTTTCTCATCCTTATTTTCCAGAAGACAAAATTTGTTTCATCAAACAGAGGGACTCTATTAGTTGAACTTCCTTCATGACTAGTCATGTTCAAGATTATGGATCTACCTTTGATCAAAGGCACTGGCTCTGATACCAATTGTTGGAAATATAACTGAGAGGGGGGGGGTGAATCAATTATGTATATAAGCTTGAAACTTTTCCTTTTATTTGATTATTCTTTTCAGATTATTATTTAATGTGTTGCTGATAACTTAACATGCATAGATATACAATATTTGATCGATCACACAAAATACATAGAGACACTGATTTTCATGAGGAAACCCATAAGGGTGAAAACCTCTTCTTCTTAGGATGTCAATCAAGCTCCAACTTTCATGTATATCGTAGTTTTTGAGATCCAACTCAAATATGAGGCTACAACCTTTGATAGAAAGATACAACTTGCAGAGAGTACCAACTCTCATATTTCTCTAGCACCGACTAGATGGAAGCACCAACTCCTAAATTTCTCTAGCACCCACTGGATGGAAGCACCAACTCCCAGAATATCTTCTAGCACCAACTAGAATTTAGAGGATTGCAATCCTCCCTAGCACCACCATACCACCCTAATTGAATCTTACAAAACTTTACTTATTTTCTCTGTCTCTGATATGGTCTTTTACAAGTCCATGTCTCCTCTGCCTCTTGCATCTTCTATACTTTGTTCTGCTTCTATACTCTGCTCCTTCTCCTGTTGTGCACTACCGCCCACTTTCAACTTCTTTTCTTCCTTTTATGCTTTATGCTGCCTCTGCATTCCATTTTGTTGCACCTCTTCTCTGCTCCTTTTCTGTTGCTTACTACCACCTTCTACATTCATGCATTCGTTCCTAAAAAACAAATTCTTTGCATGTCTTTATCACATTAAGTCCTATGCTAGATCATCCAGGAAAATCTTTGTCACCACATCTTTGTACTATGTCTCAATTCTCAGTGTCCTCTTCTAATTTTTTCATGTCATTTTTCGCCCAGGTCTCTCCCAAGTCCTCATCGCAACTCTGCCACTTTATTGGCAGTTACTACCTATCTTTTCATCACCAGTGCCCATTATACTGAGATTCATTTTATTCACTTAGCAGTTACAGTCAGTCATTTTATTCGTTTTAGGTAATTCATTCCTAAGCCTCTTCCTTTATGTGACCACTGGTAGTGACCACACACCTATTCAAAAAATGCTTCGCGATCTTGATCTAGAGCGTGCTAGGTCCTTCTTTCGATATGACCTTGGGCGATGATCTCACGTGACCACGTGATTGCAGGCATGTCCAAAGGTGGTTTGAGGGAAACCCTCTTTTTTCCCTGCAATTCACTACAGAGCTCCACATGTCCTTTCTCCAAAACCATGGTTTCGATTGCAGACCACCTTCAACATTTTAAAGTTTTCACACCTTCAATCCACACAATGCGATGGGACCATCGATCTCATAATCTTGACGGTGCTCCTGAACTAATGGGTTAGATCTAACCTTATTAAATCAAAGGCTGTGATTTACTCCGGGAGCTTCAAATCTCAAACCCTACTTTTCTCCGTACGCCAATCTTTCGGAGTCGATGATCTGTGGACACTTGTCCTTTTCAATTGATGTAATATCCCTAAGGCCAAAGCCAATTGTAAATGTAAATGAAAATGTACTTAAGCTGGTGAGTTGTTTTGATATCATTTTGTATGCACATTTCATGGCATAGTGCGCACATGTATTGTGCAGTAAAATGAGGAAGTGTATACATTCCTGGATATCACGCATAGCAACTTGAGTGCACGTGATATTGAGGCTAAGGAGCCTTTGTGTGTATTCTATGTTTATAGGTTGGTGAGATAGTTATTATAAGCTAGGATGCTTATGTTTTGATTAGGCCAAAGAGCCTAGATGTTAAAGGCCAGTGTGTCTATTTTTGTACATGTCTCATATTTAATATAAAATACATCGCTACGCACATACCAACCACAATAAAAGAGATGGGGGACTAAACTCCACTAGTCAGGGAAAGGAGGGCTAAAAGTTAAGGAAAGTGGATAAGATAAGGAGCTTAAGCCAAAAAGGAATATTATATTAAAATTTCTTAAATCATAAAGTATAGATAATTATTTTATCCTAAGTTCTAAAGTTGGGGCCAAGTGGGCCAAAGTAGCTCCCAACATGACAAGTGTCAAGTTGGGGACATGCATACATATTGTTGGGACTTAGTTCATTTCTTATCAACTTTTCCATCATTCATCCATCATCCAACCATGACTCGATGACCATTTTTCACTTACATAGTCAATTATGTTTCATAGAATCCTATCACTGTACCTGAACCTGTATGAGGAGCCATATATGTTTGTGTAGTTGTTAGCTTGGGAGCTGGACTGAAGAAGCGGGTTGTCAGGCCCATGGGATACTAAAGAGGCGAGTTGTCAGGCCTGTGAGTAATTTCTCTCTGAATGAGAGAATTGTTGGGGAATTGATTTCTTAAAGGTGCTAAACTACAACTGCAGGGCTCTAAGAATTCCTGTCCAACCTGTTGTTGAACCCTAGAAAGGAAGCAGGGTAGCTGAGGGATTATTGAGTAGAGAAGGGGCACAATTCCTAGGGTGGGACAGGCATGTGGGAAATGAGGGAGTGTAGGTTGTCAGTTGAGTGAGCACCTTAGACATAGTCTTTTCTATTGTTTATGAGCCTTGAGCCTGGATATGAATCCCTTTACCTAGGTGGAGTTTAGTCCCTACTCGAGGGTGACTCACTATTGAGAGTGATGAACAATGTGGTCTAAGGCTGGGAGGTTCATGGACGGTCTGCATGCAGTTGGTGACATTATTACCAAGATAAGTGCAAATATGGGTGATAAATTTACATGTTGCATTGTTATTTACGTGCTTATATTTATGGGTTTATTTTATGTGTGTTTATAACTGTCTGTAAATTTATGGGTATTTCTTGTATATGTTGCATGCATATGTTTACTTTCATTTTAGTATGAATTTGTACATTTACATAAAGTATTTATCTCTTACATTTTATATATATGTTTCCACAATAGTTCTCTATGTATATAATTTAATTGCATGCAGTTTGAAAAAGTTATGTGGAATAACTCAGTATGATGTTGGGTTTGTTACAGTATGTTCTACAAAGAGAACCAAAAGAGTTATTTGGCATAGCGTGGCTTGGCATGGATGGTCAAGGACATTACAATCGATGATCAGGATCTCCTCCATGAGTTCCGCCTTTGGGAATTTCAATTCTCAAACTCTCGTTTCTTCTCTATGTCAATATTTCGGAGTTGATGATCTGCAGACACCTGTCCTCCTTAATCCAACGACTATCCTCTGCTCCGAGACTTTGACATTTGGTAATTTCAAACCTTTCTCCTTCATGTTTTCCCATAGTAGTTTCACTCAAAGTCAACAATCTATTGACATGTATCCTCCTATGCGATCAACAATTATAAGTAACTTCAATCCTTCAAGACTTTAGGTTGATCGTTGCTTCATTCTCCTTCGGAGTGGTCACCTGTTGAATAATTCATAGGCAGTGGAGACCACTTGCTATTAGTTAACACTTTCACTTACAATGTCCTTCCATTGTACTAGATCAACGATTGAAAATGCACCCGAAGTGATATTCAGATCAGCCGAATCATATCCTCTTCGAGACTTCGACATTCAGGACTTTGAGACTTACAACATTCGTTGGTGGTAAAACTTTTGGAGAGATGTAACATTACACATGTCACTTGTTGACTTGACATAGGCTGAGTGGTTTCCACGTGTCACTCATTGACGTGGTCTACCACTTATTCTTGAATCGAACGGTTGAGGCTTACTTTAGGTCTTTACCCGAAGTCCACAGGTTTATGCCACATATTTTCTAGATTAGATGACCCAAATTCACTTCAGATGATCACTCTTCCTCCTGAGTTTCTGATCTCTCTGACTTAGAAGGTTTTCTAAGTGTTCAAGGATATCAACCTTTGCTCCTCCTGCGAGTTTGTCTCTTGAACCTTGTCTGCACTTCTCGAAACCACTATATGTTCTAAGCTTTCTCGTCTTCTGCTCTCTCAAGGTTTGGTTCGATGTTGTTCTTGCCATCAATCACAAGCACACTCTTCCTGTAAACATGCCAACATGGTGGTGACATACCTTGTTGTGGATTTGCATACAGTGGTTTTCGATTCGATGGCTTACACCCCATTTTTCTTTCCCATGGCTATCCTATGAAAGGTGTTTTCCCTTTCACCATCAATGCTAAATTAGAACTTTGAGACTTTTGATTAAGATTCTTTCACCTTCATTCCTCTTGTATTAGTATACCTGTCAACTCTTCAAAAGTAGGAGACTTCTCCCTTGCTGCAAAACCTCTGATAAACATTTGGTAATATTCTAGCATGTCATTTAAGGTTATGGTGACTAAATCAATGCTAGATATTATTTCACATATATTACCAAGTTTATCATTAACATCTTCGATTCTAGTAATGAATTCATTGATGCTCTCATTTTCTTCCATGCTGATAGAAAAACGTTTACTTTTCAATGAGAGGACATGATTTGTGTTCTTCGACTCATACAAATACTTAAGAGTTGTTCATGTCTCCATGGACATAGTACAATATCTGATATGTGGTATGAGACTATCTTTTACAGACATTCTTAGCAACACTTTCGCCTTTGTCTCTGGTTTCTCCCAATCTTGAATTGTTACAACTGTAACACTGCAACAACATAAAACTTTACTTTCTTACTAGATGCAATGGATGAGACATTGTATACTTCCATTAATACCTGCATCTTAAATTTCAAGTTAATATAATTTTCACCATTTAACTTAGTTGCTTCCGTTAAATAGGATTCAAACACACAGGATTAGCCATGAAGTGATTTCTCCATTATTTTCTAATAAATTGAACCTACCCCTCTACATAAACCTTAGGTTCCATACCCGAAACCCTAGCCTCCCCAATAAAGAAAATTTGATACCATTAAAGAAAAAAATTAATAATAAGGATGTAACATTACATATAAATTCATAAAAATAAAAATGTGATTTAAAATGGAATATATATATATACACACACAAGGCCGTTCTAAAGAAAACAAGGCCGTTCTAAAGAAAAATTAATGAAACAAATCAAAACTTAAGATCAGCTATTTATGGTTAGTCGCCGTTCTGCGACAAATTTTCAGACAAATTTATGCAGTCTGTCTCGAATTTGACAGGCTTTTCGTTACTGGAATTGGTGATGCTGTTCTTATCTGATGTTTCTATCATTTTTTCTTCAGAAGAAGAAATCTCCTCATCAACCAAATAATATCGGGCGGCTATAGCCTCTAGATGCTTCTGCAAGTATTCTTTCTTGTCGGTGCATGGATCTACCACATCAGGGGCAAAACGTAGCTTCTTTTTCACCTTATGTTTTTCGCCTGTCAAAACCTTAAACCATGAATTTCACTGCACACATTTAGCACTCACGTTAAAATGAAAATACATATACCTGTAGGACGGGCGATGCATGATCGCAGCGGATTTGTATCTTCCTTTTTCATGCTTTCCACAGCTCTCACGGACGAATTTTCAACGAATTCTAATGGCGTTACGGGAGGGGCAATGTCAGAAGAAGAAATCTCCTCCTCAGCCAAATTATATCTGGCGGCAATAGCCTCTAGATGCTTCTTCAAGTATTCTTTCTTGTCGGTGCAGGGATCTACCACATCAGGGGCAAAACGTAGCTTCTTTTTTACCTTCTGTTTATCGCCTGTCAAAACCTTAAACCATGAATTCCACTGCACACATTTTCGCACTCACGATAAAATGAAAATACATATACCTGTAGAACGGGCGATGCATGATCGCAGCTGATTTGTATCTTCCTTTTTCATGCTTTCCACAGCTCTCACGGACGAATCTTCAACGAATTCTAATGGCGGTACGGAAGGGGCAATGTCAGAAGAAGAAATCTCCTCCTCAACCAAATTATATCGGGCGGCAATAGCCTCTAGATGCTTCTTCAAGTATTCTTTCTTGTCGGTGCAGGGATCTACCACATCAGGGGCGAAACGTAGCTTCTTTTTGACCTTCTGTTTTTCGCCTGTCAAAACCTTAAACAATGAATTTCACTGCACACATTTTCGCACTCACGTTAAAATGAAATGACATATACCTGTAGAACGGGCGATGCATGACGGTCGCTGATTTGTATCTTCCTTTTTCATGCTTTCCACAGCTCTCACGGACGAATCTTCAACGAATTCTAATGGCGACACGGAAGCGGCCATGTCACTCTCTCCTGCCATGGATTTCCGTCTGCAAGAAATTAAGAAAGAAATATAACAACAGTAGGCGGGAAAGAGCGGGGGTTAAAGAATTCCTGTTCGTTCGACCTAGACCTCGCTACCTCGCTCTGTTTTGTTATGATGAATGAAGAGAATGAATGAAGAGAATTACATCACGTCTTAATATATCGGAGGATTTGTGAAGTGACGCGACTCGTAACCGGGACCGCTTGACGCTTAATCATACTGCTCCATCACTCGACTAGTGAAATGGCATGGCCTGGCATGTATATTTTGATCTCCGCTCTATAAGACCTTTTGTTCGAGAAGGTTGTAGCTACATAAATCAGGGCATATGTATTAGAAACATTGGTATTGGTTTCTTGCTGGGTAGGGTAATAGATTTACCCTAACCATTACCAATGGTTTACGAAATCTTGGGGAACACTGATATTCTAAGGGGAGATTGGGAAATGCATCATATATATATAGAAAGATCATGGATTTTGTGTTCAAGTTGAAGCTAGGTTGCCATAGCTTTATAAAGAGGCTTGCATCCTCCATAAATGAAGGTTCTTTAGCAAAATGTTTTGTTATGTTAAACTCAATAATGAAATTTGGGATGAAGAAACCTTTTGTACTTTGTTGAATACTTGTTGTATCCTTCAAGGTTCCTTAAGCCACCTCCATTTAAGATTGCATATTCTTAGTGAATGCCAAAGACCGTGCTTTTGCAAATGATTAAATAACCATTGTAGCCTCCAAGAAGGATACCCAAGCCATTTCTATCCAACATTGGAGTTTTTGGGTTAGGATAAACTAAACCACATGCCAAAGGATATGCTTTCACCTTAGTATTCCATCCTTGGTCTAGCTTTAGAACTTACATGAAATATTTCTTCTCCACACAGAAAGAGGGGATGGGCCTTGTCTTAGTCAATGGAAAGAGGACTCTGGAGTTCTCTTGAGATTTCCTTGAATGAAAAATAGTTTCCTTTGTAACATGGAGCTTTATCCTTGTCAAAATCCCCTTACACTATGGAAGATTTTGGATGACTAGTGGAGGATCTAAACCCTTTGTGTTGGGTATCACAATGCATGTGAAGCACCAAGTGCATGGTTTATATGTTTCTTATTCTATCCATAGAAAAGAATCATCATCTAATTCGTTACCAACAAAGAGAAATAGTTGCTAATTTGAGGGGATCCCACACACTAAAAGACATGCCTTCACCTTAGTAACACATCTCATATCAAGCTTTATAACTTGTATTAAATATTTCTTCTCCACACAAAAAGAGGGGATGGGGTTTGCCTTAGTTAATGGAAAAGGGATGGGAAGAACTGTGGAATTCTCTTGATATTTCCATGAATCAATGGGAATTTCCTTTGCAAGATGGATATTTATCTTTGTCAATAGCCCCTTCCGCTATGGAATCTTTTGGACGACTAGTGGAGGACCTCAACCTTTGTTATTGCACCATAGTGAATGTGAAGCACCAAGTGCATGGTTTATACGTTTCTAATATTATATTCACATAGAAAAAAATCATCATCTAACTTCTTACCAATAAAGAGAAGCATTTGCTAATTTGAGGGGATCCCTTCCTTGATCTTAATATTTCACTTGGTATCCATAATGGAATCCATAATTTTCACTTCAAAAGTGATGATCCTCCCTTCCAACGACTTCAACAAAAATATTAATTCATCTTCCATTGAAAAATTCAAATTGGAAAGTGTATCAAATAGTTTCAGATTTAGACAAGAATACCTAGGATCTTTGAGGGTGAATAAATTGTTTAATGGGTTTTTGTTCAAGAGTATGGTGTTAGATCTATGCTAATATATTATTAAATTATTTATATCTAAAGCAGAACTACAAGTAGACTTATGTTTAAACATTTTAAGTGAACAACTTGCAATGGAAAAATCGTTTAGTAGATGAAATAAGGAAACCTTGACTCAATAAACCTGTGAAATCATTCCATTAGGTGTGAATAAGAAGGAAAATAACCAATTATATTCACTGAACTATAACTTATTCGAATTTCAATATTTTTAAACCCTAAGATTACAGTTAATATCCTTTCGGGTTTAGGATTTAAATCTCTAGACAAATGAAATGAGAGATCATAAGATTTGACCTAGAAAACGACAAAATTGATTCAAGATATTTATGCAAAGAGATCGACGAGTAACCGATATCCAAGTTTAATGAAAGATATGAAGGAATTAATTAACGAAATATGGAATGAGGGTCTATTGTTCCCCATTTATATTTCAGTTTCATGGTAGATCTACAATTCCATTTTTTTTCTTATTATATTTTTTAAAACCTAATTTGGAACGGCCTTAAGGGTTGAAACCTTCAGTTTTTATACCATATTTCAGAACTCAGAAACTTAATAAAACTAAATACATAAATAACCTCACAAATTGCAACCATTATCCAATAAAGGTCAAGATTTACTACTCAAGATTACAAATATTTACAAGAAGTGGTGAGTAATGTACCTGAATTTGAAGGAATCCACTTATATGTGGCACTCCAAGCCTTCATCCCACATGCTGCAATAGAGTGTGGAGGATGACTCTCCTCCCAACCAACCTGTCATTCTTCACAACTGAGAGACCCCAAGCCTTCAATCCATTATTATCCCATCTCTTCTTAGCCTTGTCCTCAAATTTCCCAAGAAAAGTGAGATGCCCCTTTCTCCTTATTCTTTGTCCTTATATAGGTTCTACCCATGGTAAAGAGACCAATCCCTAGGATTCATTATTTAATTATTTATTATATTTTAGGGTTTCTCCATAAACTATCGTTACTTATTTACCATATTCTTTTATCATTCAATTATTTATTATGATACCTTATGATAATTATTTTAATTATTTATTATTTATAATAATATGGGGCATGACATGCATGCAATCTTTGAATTTGTATTCATTAGGTTTAAGATAAATTCCCATGTGGTTCTTACTTTCATTCATCTCCTTATCTTGAAAAGGAAGGAAGTCTTGTATGTTTTGAGTGATATTTTTCTCCATTCTAAAGCATGTAAGAGTAAAGTTTCATGCGTTTATCATCATCCCAAAGTTTGAATGGAATAACTTGAGGGATTTGTCCAAACATGTTCCTTATCTAGCAGAGCCATGTCCAAAAATTAGGACATCATAAACAAATATAAGGTGGGAGTGTGTCTCTCATTAACTTGATCCCTTTATGTTTCCCTTCATTATTTTGGGTTGTGAGGACCATATGGTCCTTATATCGGTAATACAAAAAGTAAAGGTTATAAATGACAACCTATTACATCCTTCTAGAAGGTTTACATAATTTTATGGGTGCCCAATTTATC
>ML809497.1:17200-27822 GCA_009831015.1 Picea engelmannii | reverse complement strand
TTAAATAGTGAATATATTATCCCCAATAATATCCCTCAGATAGAGAGGATAATACCCTCAAAAGCTACAATGATCCACAAAAAATCCAATTTTCATGATTTCTGGGCCTAATTTTCCAAAATGGGAAGTTAGTTTTGGGTAGACCATCTTAAACAATAGTTCTTGTTTTTAGCCTTGATTTGGTCATGTTTAAAAACTATTTGGAAGAATATTTCAATCGGTCCTAACCTCTAGTTTCCCTATAAATAAAGAATTTGAGGTCTCTCCATTCATACATTATCACAAGTAAGGTTATGATGCTAAAATATCAGTAGAAATCTTGAGGACCTCTTCCTCTTGATAACATATCTCTTGTCTAGGTACCTTATCCATCGAGGGAATTATAAAGATGCCAAGGAAGCCAATGTCCCATCCCAAGGAGGGGTTGTGGAACCCATCATCTTCATTAATTGAGCATTATTTACATTTTTAAACTTTGTGTTCATGTTTAATGCAATTCTTTCTTTCTTGTGTTCTTTCTTTCCTGAATAATTTAGGGTTTGAGAATGGTAAATTTAAATCAGGATTTAGGTTTTTATCTCTAAAAACCACTTTGTCTGTACTTAAAATACAACTATTAAGTTAGTGTAATTTGCACACACTTGTCATAAATTGCACACAACAATACTATTGAGCGGGGGCCACAACTTCCATGTTCTCATAGACTCCAAAATAAGTAGAAAATATCTCCGAAGGATGTCATATAAACTTATAAAAAATTATATTGGACACTCATCTAGTTTATGGGACTTATCTTTTTAAAAGAAATAAAAAACCTCTTTTAGTTCTGCATTAATGATAGGTTCTACAACCTCTTCATTTTGATCTTCATTAACCATTTTGTTATGGAAGGACTTCCACACGATCTGATATGTTTTCATTCTTGGGCTCACTATACATGGCACTATGGTGATTCATGGCCACCTTAAACACTATGTGAATTATCCCTTCCAACACCTCCAATCCCTAATTTGGTGTTGTATGATTTCTTAGCTTAATAATTTTTGTGGAAACAATAGTGTTTTCATCACCTTCCCTTAGCCAAACTATCGTTCTTATATGTCTCTAAAATTCTTCATCTCATTCCAACAATCGTCTCCAAAAATTTTATTTTTTTATGAATGTTAATTGAGACATTGATAGCTCTTAGGCCTTCATATATAATTTTCTAGTTTATATTTTATTTTTACCTATCTTTCTTTGAATTTCTCATTTTTCTTCCTTAACGACTCTGTTTGTATATCCTTTATTAAGTTTAGGTTTCCCTTAAAATACTTAATGGTATATTCCTATGAATATTCGGTGAATGCTCTCTATTCTACTTTTATCAGGTCCCTGAATTCCTCATCATTTAGTAAGAAAGGGTTGGGTTTGAATAGAGAAACAAATTTATTTAGATATGGGTCATGTTGAAACATGATTGAAAAATGATATGAGGTGCCTTATAAACCCATCCATGATCAACACCTATTAGAATTTTCAAGGATTTCATCTAAGATAACAAAAATTGCTAAGTATTTTGGATATGGCTTCATCCTCTACTCTATTATTTCTCTAGGTAAAAGGGTAATAATTATTGGTTCCACATCCATTAGAATTTTTTTTCCAAAAAAGTAGGTAGAGAATTTAGTTACGGAATCACGCATGGATTCGTTCCCCCATATCTCTCTTATATTAAAGAAAAGATTTTTATCCCCCTTTCAACTATTTCCTACTAAGGGAAATCCCTATCATTGAGGATTTTGTGCCAATGCTCCTTCATATTATTATTTGACACATAAATTTGGCCTAAGGGTGGTATATTAGAAATATTAGGAAGATTTACAGACCATGAATGGCTCGTGGTACATTGATCATCGTAGAGGGGTAAAAACAAGGGCCTTAGGCCATACACAAATATTCTCAAGCTCAAGTACCATTAATGAGGCCCTAAACCACCACACATATCCTCTCTAAGGTATTTTTGGTCTTTGCGTAGGATATTGATTCCATTATGATATTTTTGTGCACCAACAATGGGTCTCAAGTTAAACATGGTCATGGACTATACCATTATTAGAGAAGGAAAAAAAAGGTATTATACCCTAAAATAAATTTATTAGACTCAAGAACCATGAATGAGCCTGATAACTACTACAAAAATCCTATATTTGGCCTTTGAGTGGAACAAGGAAAATATTATGAGGTTTTATTCACTATGAATGGGTCTTGAGGCCTCAACCATGGTCAAGGGAGGAAAACAATATTGTTGTTTCTTGTATAAATATTCTCTAGATTGAGCATTGTGAAGAAGTAGTCAAACCACTACACAAGACCTTTATATCCAATCCATACACTCACATTAGGAATATGGATTCCATTAATGGGTTTTGTGCAACAAGAATGAGTCTCTATAAGGTACCAAATAATAATATTCAGAGAAAGAACACAAATATTATCAAAATATTTAGCAGAAAGAAACAAAATAATGAGCTAAATAACAATATGGGACAAAATATGATGTCTTTATTAGTCTATAAAGAACTATTCACGTACCTCTTCAAGTGGGAAACCTTTGATAGAGAAGATATCAAGTAACAATTTATTCCACATGGAAACTTTCACAATGCTTTATACCTATATATATTATTTCTATATTCTTAAGAACATTTTATAGGAGGAACTTTCTAGAGGTGGAACCTTCAACCTTCTATTAAGTATTCCTACAATAGTTGTCTTCACATTATTACATAGGCATTATTTACTAGTGATGGCCTGTATTACATAACAATACATAGTATTATATATACTTTAGGGGTTAGGAAGGTTAGGACCGTAACATTCCTCCTCCCTTACAAAATATCCATGTCCTCAAGGCGTGAGATGTGGGAATTTATAGACAATGGTTGTTGGCTCCTATGTTTCCTCTTCACATTGTGTATCATTCCACAATATTAAAAATTATTAAATTTTGCGTTGATGGAGACGAAACTCATGTTGGGATAAGACAAGTTGTGGTTGCAACCAAATGGAACCTTCATCATCTAATTCATGGAGACTAGTTTGAATCTAGTACTTGGATATAATCACTTTTTTTAAGCATGAGACAAGAAAAATTGTATGGATATTAGAGTGACTAGGAAGGGATAATTTGTAAGACATGGGTCCAATGTACTTGATGATTTTATAGGGGACACAAAAATTTGGAGAAAGCTTCTAGCACTGGTCTACTTTGAGGGAAGTTTTATTATATGGTTCTATATGAATAAACACTTGAACCCCCTGAGAAAAATGTTGTTCAAAATGAAATTGATCAGGTTGTTGCTTCATTCGATTATGATATGTGAAGAAATTGTCTTTAAGAGTGCATAGAATGTTATCCTAAACTGTAATGGTTATGTCAACCTACAAGAACTTGGAGACACCTAACATGTAAGATAATACAGAAGGGGGATTTTGACCATAAACCTCCTCAAAGGGAGTCATGTAAGTGGAACCATGGTAAGTTGTATTGTACCACCATTCAGTGAGAGGTAACCAATAAACCCATTAACATTGTTTTTCGGACCCAAAGCAACTGAAATACTCTTCCAAACACTTATTGAAAGATTTTCTTTAACCATCTGTTTGGGGATGGTAGGAAGTTAGAGGATGTAATTGGGTTACATGGAGGATAAATAATGCTTCCTAAAAGTTTCTTGTAATAGTCAGATCATGGTTTGAGACAATAGATTGTGGCATTCCATGTAGTTTGAAGATATCTCTCATGAAAACTTGAGCCGTTGTGGAAGATTTAAATAGGTGGGAGGGAACATATATTAGAATATTTCGAAAGTTGATCAACCACAACCATGATGAGAGATGAAAAATTTATTACTATATTTGGGTAATCAGATGATGAAGTCCAAAAAGATATATTCCCATATAGAAGGTGGGATAAGAAGAGGTTGTACTGTTCTTGGATTTTTAACTATTTCTCCTTTGTTCCATTGGAAAGTATAACACCCACAGGTGATACATGAACTAAACACAAATGAAACATAATTCCAAGAGACAATTTATTTATTTATTACACCAGAGTTATTTTTAACAATACTATCAACAAGAAGTGTGATTTACATACTAGAGGAAATCTATCTATTCCTCTTCATACAATTCATTTCTAAGATAATACCCAATCTGACTAAAAGTAAAATAAAAATATTAATATCATAATATATGTAACATCCCCACAATAATCCTCAATTTAATTAATGCATAATGTAGATATAATGTATGGTTGTGTCCAAGCGATGTATATGAAAATGTATGTCTGAAATTTAATAGAAAAAATGTGATGCCAGTTGTTGGGGGACATGGATAGAGATTGGGAGTTTAGTAATACAAAAGAGAGGAAAAGAGTCTAAGAGAGGTTCTCAAATGGGAAACATTCATGTGTATTAATTTAAACCCACTTTCCAAAATTATCATTGTGTATAAAACTTGTATTTTTCTGATGGAGTGTTTCCAAAGACAATCACTAAACACATGTCAGAAGGTTGGTGTAAAATGTCACATATAATAGTTATTGGAAGCATGGGGATGAAATAGAATAAACATTGGGGAGAGTGAGATTCAACTGGATTAGGGAAAAGGAAATTTGTATGGCCAAAGAGGGAAATTATTTACAAGAAGATTTTGGGGAATGACAAGAGGAAGTAGAGTGCCATAACTTAGAGGAAATAATGGTGGACATGTTAGTAGTTGTTTCGATATTTTGAATATTGAAGAAGAAATATTTGAAGCTCTTATAAGAGCAAGGTTGTCAAGACTATAGAGTGAACTTATGTGTGTGAGTTGTAATGGAGAAGCAATCTTGTTGCTATTTTGTTTCCTTGTAGTTTTCCTAGCAATGATTTCCATTGAATTCCAAGTAGTGATATTCTTGGTTACACTTTTGAGAAAGAAATGAGATATGAAAGAAAATATAGTAGAGAGCACATAAATACAATGAAACCCAACTTATATTAATGAATAATAGAATATTGTAGAACATAAACTAGCTAGAGTGGTGTTATCTTATCTCTGAAGAGAAAGAGATGTCAGCTATGGTCATTCACAATAAGAATTACATCACACTCCATTTCTTGATAAAAGGACATTCTTCACACAAATTATATATTATATATATAGAGGAGAGTAATTCCCATGACGAATGTGGGATAAATTGGTCTAAGTTTACAAAATGTCATAGACATGTAAAACACTAGGACTTCATAGGAGATCACCCATCCCAGTACTACTTTATCCCCAACACACTTAAATGTGGAGTTCTGATGGTATATGGTGCATTAACATTGTAGGAATGTACATAAGAGAACTAGGAAATCATTACGTGATGGTTCCAATAAAAAAATGGAGACGAAATTACATTAAACTCCCCATTAAAGGGATGAACATCATGGTTTATCAAAACCACGTGCCCAAAAACATTGATTCAATGGAAAGGGTGGATGGCCACCAAGATCCACTTAGATCAGTTTTACCCCATTAAGAAGAAATGGTTCTCATTATGTCAATTTCCCTCAGGAAATGGGGAACATTTGTTGAATCTAAACCTTGATAAGTCGCTTTCCTTGATGAAGTAGTTTTCCTGCTTGTATTTCAAATTATTCTATTGAAGGATTTCATGAAACTATTTTTGGAGGTGTTGGATCCATTAAACAAATATCGCTTCATTATTTTCCTTGGTTTTATTTTGAGAGTAATCTATCGATCAATATGTAGCAAGAAGAGGTATATTAATGGGGGCTACTGGTTAGAACCCTAAGCACACTTGAAAAGGGTCATGACCAATAGATATATGAAGGGCTCTAATATAGCTATGTTGAACATATGGAAGACTCATTCTCTAGATTTGAGCATCTATAGATTGAACCATTGGATAAGGGAGCAATAGGAACTAAGTCATTGGAATGCTTGACTTGGAAGTGTAGAGCCACACTCATAGGTGAAAATATATATTTGTGCCCATCTACAATATTTTCAACTTGGTTTTGTTTCATAAAAAGGTATTGGGTCAAGGATGTAGTGGTTGTAGTGACCCTTTGTTCTCTTTTTAACTGGATTCAGAAGAGGGAAAACTTTTTTTTTTGGGAGATTACTTTGCAACACTCTTGTGTTGAGATAAATGAAGTGGAAGTAATTGAAGATACCTCTGGTACCCTATAGAGTTGACCTCCTAGAGTAACAATAACACTATGGGAATTAGGGTCATAAACAACATGACATTTCCACATATAATTGTTTCCTAAAATTACTCACAAGCTTTGAGTAGGGAAACATCACACAATACTTCATATTTTAAGGATTTGATGTTATAGGAAAGGTGGCATTGTTGGTTGACACAAATGTATCACACCCGGATAAACCATCCGATGGTGTATAGTTGGGGGTGTGCCATTGTCAACAACTTCATTATTTGGATGATCTTGGCTAAGATTAGGTTCTTTTGACTTGCATTGTCAATAATGAAATGCAATGGCGTCCCCTTTACTCGATCTATGAGTGGAAAAGGTTCCCCCCCTCCTAAGGCTCCTCTAGTTCTTCTTCTTGTATTTTGGTTGTGATGGTAGTAGTGGGTTATGGATTGATGATCATTTTCCTTTTATCATGCTCTAAATCTAAGTTTGAGTGAGGTTTTGATTATTTTTCATTAAGCTCAGCCACAAATGAGTATTTCTAGAAACATTCATCGGTGTTGTGATAGGGGATTTTGTGGAAATCAAACCATTTTTGGGGGTCCTTCTTTGACCTCACATCACCCTTCTTCGCCGACGGTTTGGATTGATTTTATTTGGATTGAATCTCCTTGTTTTTTGACCCGGGGACTGTGTGGTTCTTCCACATACATAGAGTATATTGGAAATCCCCTTTGGAACAGTTTTACATTAGACAAAACTACAAGAAATTTGAGATCCCGCGTACCTGGTGTATATCGAAAGACCCCCTATAATCCTAAGACCAACCTAGTAAACCATTTGGTCATATTCTTGATATAGTACACCAAGAACAACACTTAAAAACATCACACTCTAGTACCTGGGTAGTTGGATAGTATGGATAAGGGAATGGTGAACACTCCTTAGTTAGTTCCCTGAGATATTGGGTTGAGTAATATTGTTAGACCTTGCACATATATCAGATAGCTATAGAACCTGGCACTCCCTTATCTGCGAGGACCTATTCCTAAGCCAATTTGGAATTTCTACCTTGCAGTGATACTTTGCCAACATACCACCAAAAAATGGAACTTCTACACCAAATAACCCCTCAAACATTCCTACTTGGACTCTTGATGAAGGTGAAGAAATGTGCAAGGAAATAGATGATTTTCAAAAGAGGGAAGTAATAAAAGATGAACTACAAAAGATGATGGATTCAACTAAAGCTAAGATGGATACTAATATGAATGGCTTAAAATAGGATATCATGGAAGGGTTGAAAAAGTTTATAATAGAGAGGCCACCTAAAAGTGAAAATGTATCCCATGAAATTCATGATGAGGACACAAGGAAGATGAATCAAGACTGGAGAAACTCCATTTTTTGGTTGAAGACCAACCACTTTCCTAATATCGATATGAGGAAGTTTGATGGCAAGGATCCAATCATATGGATACTCTAGATGGGGCAGTTCTTTGATCTGCATGATGTTCCTCAAACACAAAAGGTACAAATTGCATCCTTATATTTAGAACCTAATCAGTTTGTGTGGTATCAATGGATTTGTTCTTGCAAAACACTTGTCAATTGAAAAAATTTCATAGAAGAAATGATAGCATAGTATGAGGATATAGGGAGCAATACCTTCTTCATCCAATTGATAAATATCAAGCAAAAGGATTCAGTTTTGGAGCACATTGAGAACTTCCAAATATTGAATATAAGGGTAACATATATTCCATATGAGCACTTGATTGATGTTTTCATAGGAACTTTAAAGGATAAAATTCAACATGAGGTTCACCTTCAAGAACCCAAATAATTGGATAATGCGTTCAGGGTGGCGAGAAATGTTGAAAGTGAAAATCATGCTATGGCTACTAGAAGGACCACCTATAACATTTATCGATAGAATAATTTTCCTTCTTCTAAACCACCTCAACCTACAAGGTTAACTGATCCATATTTTATGAGTAGAATGAAATGAATACAGATTATTAATAGGTTCTTAAAACAAAATAAAAAAGATACAATAAAAATGATTTTTTATTCAATAACGAAATAAGTTGAAACTATAAAATGCAATGGAAACAATCTTGTTGGAATGGTGGTGGCTTATATTTGAGAAGAAATGTGACAACTGCACGCATTTGCAAGAAGAATATTACAATGAGGATTTGAAGGCCTTTTTACAATAAAAAAAGAATGCCAAAACCCTAGAGATCCAAAAACCTAACCCTAGGAGATGAAGCACCAAAAGTCATGTGGGCCCCATTTGGGTAAGTTAGTACATCAACTTCTCGGGGTCATAACTTTTGCATACGATATTTGTTTTAGGCATGTGATAGCCCATTGAAAAGGTATCATCAAGGATATTCATGTTTGGGGATAAATCATATATTCATCTATCATTGAGGAGCTCGATACCGAAAAACCTTCATTTAGGCCCTCAAAATGGCCCCGGAAGTTAAAACTGCTAAAAATATTAAATTGCCAAAATTGTCAGGAAATTGTTTTGACCAGTTGGAAAAGGTGGGTGGCCACCAATATACATCTGGATAATTAACGCCTCAACAATTGGAGGAAATAAAAAAAAAAAAATTATGCTTTAATCGTGACAGCAAGTATAGTAATGGACGTAAGTGTGGTGAGAAGAAATTATTCTACATAGATTGTGAAGACGAAGGAGAACAAGAACAAGAACATGAACCATCTCAGGATGAATATTTAAAAGATATTTCTTATGAAGAGATGAATCCCACCATATCGTGTAATGCATTGGCTGGAATTATGCATTGGCTGGAATTATCATTCCTCAAACCCTCAAGATTGAAACATATATCAAAAGGAAAAATGTAATAGTGCTAATTGATTCTGGTAGTACTCATAATTTCATTCACTACAAATTAGCCAAAGCTCTTAATTTCTATATATATCTAGCACCTGAGTTTCATGTAATGATTGCAAATGAAGGAACTATCAATTGCTCAGGAAAATGGAAAAAGATCAATCTTACTATCAGGGAATACATAATGAATAGTCCAATGATTTCTATACCCATGGGTGGTGTTGATGTCGTACTAGGGGTCCAATGGTTAAAATCATTGGGAACCATGTCTTTTAATTTTCAAGAATGTTTCATGAAATGTTCATTGGAAGGAAAGGAATTTGAGTTAAAGGGTATCAAAGGGAAACCCAGTAAGGTGGTAAGCTCTAATGGCATGACAAAATTATTGAAAAAGGGGCATCATGGTGTAATTGTACAACTATGCTCACTATATGTTCAAACATTAAAGCCATCTATTCCCCTAGATATCCAAGGGATCATTGATAATAATTACAAAGTATTTAAAGACATTCCCAGAGGTATTCCACCCACTCATGAACATGATAATGTTATTCACTTAATTCCTGGGAGTATTCCTCCCAACATTAGGCCTTACATATACCCTTATGCCTAGAAGAGTGAAATTGAGTGTATGATTGAAGAAATGTTATAAGATTGAATTATTGGACCTATCTAAAGTTCTTACTCTGCACTGGTGGTAATGGTAATCAATAAAGAGGGATCATGGCGTATGTTTCCATATTATAGAGAGGTCAACAAGATCACCATTAAATATTAGTTTATGATTCCCGCCATTGATGAATTGTTAGATGAACTACAAGGAGCAATCTACTTCACAAATTTGGATCTTCATTCAAGGTATCTTCATACTAGAATGAAGGAAGAATATATCCCAAAACTAGATCATGATAATCTTAAATACTTCTTGGAAAAAATACTATCTTCAGAAGAGAAACAAAAATGGGTGACCAAGATGTTGGGTTATGACTTTGAAATCATATACAAAAGGGGGAAGAAAATTGTTGTGACAGTTGCACTCTCAAGAAATGATGAATATGTTGAGGCATTTCTCTATGTTATCTCTATCATCCAACCTAATTGGATAAAAAAAGTAACGGATGAATTGAAGAATGACGAAGAAGTGTGGACTCTCATTCAAAGGTTGTAGCAGGATTCCGGTGCATATGATACATTCACATGGAAAAATGATTCACTATGGTACAAATATCAATTATATTTATGTAAGAACTCTTAACTCAAACAAAAGGTACTTTTGGAATTGCACACCTCTCCGATAGGAGGGAAATCAAGAATTTTGAAAACCTATCACAGGGTGAAGAGGGATTTTTCTTAGGATGTCCTTAAAATTGATGTTCAAAGGTTTGTGGCAGAATGTTTGGTTTTCCAACAAAATAAGGTGGAAACAATTAAGACCCCAGGTATTTTACAACCATTATTCATTCCAAGTCAGCACTGGAAGGAGGTTTCCATGGATTTCATCACAGGGTTACCAAAGTATGAAGGCAAGTGTGTGTTGGCAGCCAATCATATAT
>ML809496.1:94303-107657 GCA_009831015.1 Picea engelmannii | reverse complement strand
GATGAGGGAATTACGTAAATTTGTGAGAGCGATTTGGAGAGAAGGGAATCACATAAATTTGTTAGAGCAGGCAATCTCTGACATACGATAATTTACAGGAAGGATCACTCTGTGAGAGAGGTTTTAGTCTAAAATTTAAAGGATATTTGACTAGCAGCTTGTGAAGTTAAGCAAAGTACCCGTTAGAAAAAATAGAAACAATATAAAGAGAGCCGAAGCATGAAATCTTACATCAAAACCCAAAGCACTTTTGTCAAGATTCTATTTAAAATCTGAAAATCTCCAACAAAAAGGCCGAACTGTTCCTTTTCGTAGTTCAATCTGTATCCGAAGACTTGTTCCACTCTCTATGAACTCATTCGATGAACTTGAAAAAGAAAAATCAAGGTGTATATATATCAGCGGGGCTACCTTAGATAGGTCGGCGTTTACCTAAGGATGGCAATTTCAAAATTAATTAATTAGTGAATTAAAAATTAATTTATTAATTAATTTTTTAGGTTATTATTAACTCAAATATTAATGGGTTTATGAGACTCTCTTGTTTGTGTGATAAGGGACCCTCTCCTAAATTTTAAGAGGTATACATATCCTACCTCTTTTGGATGGGAGCTTGGTATGAGTTGTAATAGGAAGAGAATGAAGCTATTATGTTTTGTGCATGTATTTTTGTTGTGAAATTTCTCGTGTGAATCCATGTAGCTTGTAGTATTGAGATTTTCCTGGCTACTTTGTGTTGGAGTGAAGTGTAATATCCAGAGAGACTTGATCATAGAGAAGGGAGAATTTTGTGAAATTTGTGGTTAATTGGGTTGAGAGAGGAGACTATAGATATCCTTATGAGATTTTTATAACTTGTGGATTCATAGCCCGGCTTAGGGGTGGCCTATTGTCTCCCATCAACAACTAGTTGTTGTACATTCTTTACAAAATCTAATTGTTGTTTAAATGTGCTTTTATGCCATTTATTGTGTGTATTTAAACGATGTGCACTCAATAAATTGTTGTGCATTTACTTTTTGAATGTCCAATGTGGATTATGTAATAGCATGCATATTTGTATCATATGACATGGCATAATTTAGACATTGGTATCCCAATTGTAATGTGTGAAATTGCAGAGAAATTGGAGAAAAATTATAGTGCCACACCATATTAACAGGCACAGGGGTGGTCAAGTACATTACAAAGTGGTAACAGAGATCAACTACAACAATGGGCCAGTATGGGTCACACATAAGCATGTAGAGACAAAAACATTAGAGGCCAAAAAAAATTAGTATGCCTACAAAGTGTTTAACAAAAATCTTCCCCAAGGGAAAATCAGGGAAATAGTTAAAAGCTAGTAATTGGGGAAAAACTTGGTGAAAACCCCCAAATTGAATATCAACCAAGCATGTTGAGGCATGAATGTAAATGAATTGGTAGTTATAATTTCAACCTACCAAGCAATTTGTAGAATTCCTAGGAAATTGGGCGGAATTGGGTAAAATCCCCAATTTCTAGTAAATGTCCATAGACAATTTATGTGGAGGAGGTTGAATTAACAGTTGTAGGATCAGTTGGGTAGAATTGAGGAGTTGTGGAGTTGGTTTGCATGACATTGGAAAGAAAGTGGAAACAATTGGGTAAAACCCCCAATTTTTGAGTGAATTCATGTGGAATCCATGCTCTAAAAAATTTGTGAGGACAATTAATAGTAGTGATTGAGTGAATTCAGGATGAAATTCAGCCCAAGAGGTTACACTGTGCAGTTGGGAATTGTAACACCCATGTTTCCCCCAACTTGTAATTAATCATTAATTAGGATTACCATGTCATGGCATGGGAACAATGTAAATGTATTATTGTTTGAATAGCCAAACAACTGACTGTGGGGGTGAAGCCTTGAAAGTATTGGCCATGATATCACTAGAGGAAAGAATGTGAAAACTATAAGAGAGGGTTCATTGTATCAAATGACCCCAAATTTCCCAAAGAGGAATAAGTTAATGAAGAAAGGACTGATGGATCTAAGGACCCTTTGGGACCCTTCTTGACCGTTCGATCATGGGGACGTGTGTATCATGTCGAGAGCACATGGGGGCCTACCTGTCGAGTGACGACGTTGCCAGGTATGGTGACCTCGTGGCAAGGTAAGGGAACGTCGGTGACTTGAGGTAGGTGCCACATATTCTTATCAGTGTGTCTTGGGATAACAAATGTCCCTCTAGAAATGGCCTAACAATGGGACCCAAGGGACCCTTGAGTAGAGGTTACGAGCCGTAGGTCTCTGGGGTTACGTGGATACCCTCAGACCGTCAGATCTAAGTTGTGGTCAGCCCGATGTTGACCGACTCTGGGAGAATCAAAGTGTGAAGGCTCAAGGATTCCCGAAGGTCGGAGTCCCGAAGTCATCCCAGTCGTCCATTGGAAAAAGAACGCGT
Source organism: Picea engelmannii (assembly GCA_009831015.1). Taxonomy (NCBI): domain Eukaryota; kingdom Viridiplantae; phylum Streptophyta; class Pinopsida; order Pinales; family Pinaceae; genus Picea; species Picea engelmannii. The sequence continues at coordinate 105,231 of ML809496.1, read as the reverse complement.
GCGGAAGATCAACTACTTCAGAGAAAAGTCACTCTAAAATACTCGAGGGGAGGTGTTTTGGGAACTCAGTGAAGCGCCTGAGCCTGAATTTTTGATGGGTTGTTGATATGGAAAGAGAGAAGGGACTGTCGATCCCTCTCACGTCACTTCGGAACTTCGCCAGTTCAGAGTTCAGGAGAATTGACAAGTAGTGAAGTGAACACGCCTGAGCCCAAAGTTATGAAGTGCCCTTTGAGTAGGCGTCAGGTCACAGCCCGAGGTCATATGGAGGAAGGGGCCTAGCATGGAAAGATAATTCTTGTTAATCAAATTCCTCAAAAGGGGCCAAGAAAGAACCCGCGGGTTTGGAAGAACCTGCACTTTGGAGAAAGGGGAACCTAGAGAGAGTTAAGGAAAACGAAATTATGATGCCCCACCCCTTAGAAATTGCATTTAGGGGTTGGGTGTGTTAGAGGAATTTTCAAAAATTATAAATTATTGAAATTTTTGAATTTTAGGGAATTTTTCCGTACATGGAGATGTGGCCATGTGCCAAGTGACGTGGACTGCCATGGTGGTATTGTTATGGGGTTGAATTCACATGTGGAAGGGTCCATGGAGGCTAAGTTAGGGGCCAAGGTGCATGGTGGCGAGACCAAGGGGTGACGTAGGGGCTATGACATAAAATAATTTTATGGGGTGTTGTGGAAATGGTATTGAAAATGTTCCCCAAAGTCCCATAACCAATGTAGTGGTGCCACGTGGAAACAAGGTAGTAAGTGATTATGGGACGTTCGTGTAGAAATTAACGTGTGGAATTCAACCTCTCATATTCATTATGAGCAATGATTGGGAAGTTGTGCACCGGGAGAAAAGGTGCAGGATAGGACCTCATCCATCATTGCAACCAATGTAGGAGCACTTGGTGGATGGGTGTTAGTGGAGGTGGGACTCTCCTATCCCATTGAGGGTTCATATGTGCCAAGTGGGTAGTTGGGTATAGGTGGGGCCCATAAATAAAATAATAAAATAAAATAAAAGAGAGGAAAGGGAAAAGAAGAAAGATGAAGAAGAGAGAGAAGAGGATGGTCGAGAGGATGATGTGGCAGGACCAGGGTGGCCAAGGAGGTGACATGGAATCTCCTCAGGGTGCCACATCAATATCCATGTGATTAGGTTACCACATCAGTAGAGGATGCCCTATTTAAAAAAAAAATAACAGAAAAATCACTTTGAGGCCAAAAACTCGTTTTGGACATAATTGGAGAATATTAACTTAAAATCAAATGAAATTTAATGGGTATGTACATAGTGAGGAGGGATATAGAAGAGCCAGTGAAGACCACTAGACAATTATGTCTAAATTTTCTAGAATTTGCCAATTAGTGATTTTTTAGGAGCAAGGTGTTACTCCTTGACAGAGACCCTATTATTGATGAAAATTTTATAGTGAGTCCAAGAAGCACACATGAATATACCCATTTGGTTTTGGAATGGGGATGCCAAAACATGTGAAAATCCACTATTCCATCCAACATTTTAGGAATTTTTGAGATTTTCATAGGAGGAAAGAGGACCACAGATCACTAATCTAGAAAATTTTATTTATTCAAAATTTTATCTTCTCATAGACCCAAACAACTTTTACTTAGTGAAGTTTTTATAGAACTGCTCAGTTTGGAAGATAGTCTGTTTGGCTAAAAAAAATGAGTTTGGGAAAAGTGAAAAAAGGACAAAGTTGGCATTTCCAGATTGCTGCAGAATTTGACTGGAGCATCATATCAACAATATGAGGGTTGATGTGGACTCACCATCATCATTAGTATATGTTCCTGATACAAAAATTTCCTCATTTCCCGATGGATTTTATTTTTCAGGTGGAATATGGCCTCTTAGTTGGATCACACTAGTGAAAAAAATAACAAAAGTAACATATCTAGAGAGCCATAACTTTCTACTCAGGGTTCGGAATTGAGAAAGAGAGTAGTCAAAGGAAATGTAATCTAGAGGATAACATGATATAAAGTTGAAGTTACCAGGAAATCTTGTAAGGTTTCACGAAAATTACATTTGGGCTTAGTGAACCATGCAATTGCTTAATATGGAAGCTTTTCAAAACAATGTTACTTTTGGAGAAATATTTCCAAATTACAGAGGTGCATATCATATGTAACTTCTAAGCAAGGAAAATTGTATATATTTCTTAATGGTTTGTGTGTAATGATATGGATGCACATTTGGAAGTGCAACAACCTAGAATTAAATGGGGTTGAATTTTAATAACACGACATTATTGATGAGTAGTAGGACAATCAAGGAGAGAGTGTTAAGTCAAGGTATTATAAAAATATGGTCAAATTCCAGAAATTAATATTGTTAAATTTATGTTACATATTTGATTTCAATTCAATCATAATAAAGGAACCAAGAATTTGGTTCCTTTGGAAAGAAAGAGAAAGGGGAATACATAATATTTTCTAAAATTAATAGGCACAAATCATATTACAAAGAAAGATATAGGGAAGGACCTAATTATTATATTTGGATACTACATGAGGAAAGGAATGATGGCATGTGTGAAAAGGCGCAACAGATAATAAGTATTAGATCTTAATATTTATGCTACAAGTGAATGTTCAGCAAGGGCATGGAAGATGCTGATATAATTAAACGAGATATGAATTTTATGACTAAGGACGATGGTTATTATGTACAACCAAGAAATCATGACAAAATAAGAGTCATGGGGTGAGCCAGTGGGTGAAGAATGAAACCAGGATGCACATGAAGGTGAGTCATCTCTGAGGGAAAGTGTAAAAATGCTTGGAAAGAGTTGCAAGCCTTAAAATAGCAACATCTGCTTAAAGGTATATAGAGAAAGAAATATACTTGTGATATCACATTGCTCAGTGGGAGCATGGTGTAAGAGTATAACATTCAATGGATGAAATAGTGAAGGTTCATTCACTCTAAAGGAGGCCAATAGAGACATAAAGAAGTGCATTATGTGTATATTTTTTCTAGAAGGATCCAATTAGACTTCAAAGAGAGTTATCTTATAAATTGAAGTGGATTCTAGAATTGGATCATGTCCATGAAAACCTTGAGATATTGGCAGAAGGTGCCATAATGTGAATTCTTAAATTAGTTGGAATATATTGTAACACTCAAGGAATGATGACAACAATAAATTATAATTGTTGATGCATGCAAAGAATTTTGAGTGCATTGCAAGTGTTGAAATGGATGGAAAACCTAAGAAGAATATAAGACAAGCAATGATTTCTATAATGGGAATGTTAAGGAGGCATGTGAAAAGGAGAGTATGTCTATGCTTGACATTGATATTGTTTACAAAAAAAATTAATTTTTCAAGAAAAACATATAAAGTTGGAAAGGAATTAATTGCAATGCTAAGAAATGATGGAAGACCTAGTTGAAGTAACAATTCGGTGCAAAACAAAGTAGTATACATGAAGCCAGAAATGGCATAAAATGCAGTACTACAGTGTGCTAAAATGTGGATAAATGAAGTCAAGGCCAAGGACAAATTAGCCAAAGAATAAGAGATTGGTTAATAGGATGGCAGTAGCAATATTAACATGGAATTATATAAATTGTAGCACTACAAGTGCTGGAAAGTTTAGGTAAGGTAAAGATGGGCAAGATTGGGCCAAAAAAGGAAGAATGTGTTGATTAAAGAATACCAATATGATATATTGGTTGGAAAGGTAAAGGGGGCAAGTGGGACTTCGTTGGAAAGTTCTTAGAAAAGGGGAAAACATTGCATAGAGAGAAAGCACATAATATTGCACCAATCCATAGGGATTCAAGGACAACCCCATATGGAAAAAGGAAGCTAGAAAAATGCTAAAGAATGCTAATGGAATTCTTGTAGCAACAATGATGAACATGGGAAGAAAAGAAGCCATGCTAATGAGGGGGGAACTATTAACCCATATCTTGCTAATTTATGAATAATTATTAAATTAATAAGTTGATATATGCAATAGTTTAAAGCACAAGAAAGTTGGAAATGCAAGAGACTAGATATTGTTTGCAAAATAAATAAAGTTGGATTTTTAAGGAGGCATGTGAAAAGGAGAGTATGTCTATGCTTGACATTGATATTGTTTGCAAAAGAAATAAAATTTGCAAGAAAAACATATAAAGTTGGAAAGGCATTAATTGCAATGCTAAGAAATGATGGAAGACCTAGTTGAAGTAACAATTCGGTGCAAAACAAAGTAGTATACATGAAGCTAAAAATGGCATAAAATGCAATACTACAATGTGCTAAAATGTGGATAAATGAAGTCAAAACTAAGGAAAAATTAGCCAAAGAATAAGAGATTGGTTAATAGGATGGAAGTAGCAATATTAAGATGGAATTATACAAATTGTAGCACTACAAGTGCTAGAAATTTTAGGTAAGGTAAAGATGGGCAAGATTGGGCCAAAAAGGGAAGAATGTGTTGATTAAAGAATACCAATATGATATATTGGTTGGAAATGTAAAGGGGGAAAGTGGGACTTCATTGGAAAGTGCTTAGAAAAGGGAGAAACATTGCATAGAGAGAGAGAGAGAGAGAACACATAAGATTGCACAAATCCATAGGGATTCAAGGACAACCCCATGTGGAAAAAGGAAGCTGGAAAAATGCTAAAGAATGCTAATGGAATTTTTGTAGCAACAATGATGAACATGGGAAGAAAAGAATCCATGCTAATGAGGGGGGAATTATTAACCCATCTCTTGCTACTTTGATCAATAATTATTAAATTGATAAGTTTATATATGCAATAGTTTAAAGCACAAGAAAGTTGGAAATGCAAGAGACTAGATAGCTAGAATGGATTTGCACTAGTAGGCATGTTGAGAATGAATGCTTGGTGGATAGAGATATGCATTAGTGCATATATAAATTTGTGTGTGTGTGTGTGTGTGTGAAATAGTGATGATGACATGCTAATAAAAAGTTGCTAATGATGGATTGTGTATCTAGGAAAAAGGTTGATAGCATAGCTGAAAATGTTGAGGATGTTATTGCATATGAAAGTCAACCATGTGTATAAAATATGGGGATAATAAAAATGTGATCAAGAGGTTGGTTAAGGGATCCTTTGGACCTTCCCTGGATGGGGTTTCATCCCCCTGATAGTGGACACGAGGGAGGTGGGCGAGCAATTGGCATTGGAGGGCCATGTGCCTCACACTATGGCTATCACCCCCCACAATATAATGAATCACATTTACACTATGCTACTCATTTTCTCTAGAGAGTACGTGCTCTAGGTGCTTTGGTGTGCCATTTCCCTTGTTGAAATAATGACAATGGATTTTCCGAGAATCCTATCATGTCAATTACTCTGGCTTCTTTACATCAATCCAAGGATTTTATTCCTCCATTTCCTTCCAGAATCCTTATCCTCTGTTGTGATTTTCATCTGTTTCATTTCTCCACTCGACTCTCCCTCTTGGATCTTGATTTCATATTTACAAGTCATCTTCCTCCACCTCCCCCTCCTAGTTATGTCAAGTCTTCATGAAAAGCTTAAAATGGGTCCAACCTGGTATCAAAATTATGGGAGACTGGCTCATCGAAACCTCGACCAACAACAACCATTTCCCACTTCCTTTTCTCCTCCCTCCCCCCCGTCCTCCTCTGGTCTGCATGGCCTCCCTCCTTTGCCTTATCCCGGGGCCTTTCGAGTGGAATGGTTCGACAACCAAGGGAATTATCTAGGCTTTCGTCCTAGTTCTATCTTGGACATGCCTTCCACCTCTCGTTTGTCCAACTCTCATGCGACTCCTTGGGCTGATATAATGAATCAAATTTACACTATGCTGCTCATTTTCTTTGGTGAGTACACGCTCCACATGCTTCAGCATGCCATTTCCCCTATCAAAATAATGGAAATGGATTTTGTGAGAAGACTTTGTCATGTCAATTACTCATGCTTCTTTACACCGATCCAAGGATTTTGTTCCTCCATTACCTTACAAAATCCTTAGCCTCTATTGTGCTTTTCATCTATTTCATTTCTCTACTCAACTCTCTCTCTTGGCTCCTTATTTCATATTTACATGTTATATTCCTGCACCTCCCCCTATTGGTTACGTCGAGGCTGCACGAAAATCCAAAAAGGGTATGACCTGGTATCAAACTTACAAGAGAATGTCCCATCGAAACCTCGGCCAACAACATCCATTTCCCACTTTGTTTGCTCCTCCCTTCCCCCTGTCCTCCTCTGGTATGCATGACCTCCCTTCTTTGTCTTCTCCTGGGGTCTGTCGAGTGGAATGGTTCGAAAACCAGGGGAATTTTCTAGGCTTTGTGCCTAACGCCATCTCGGATGTTCCTTCCACCTCTTGTTCTTCCATCTCTCCTCTGACTCCTTGAGTTTCTTCCCAACCTAGTGCCACCTCCATCCTTCCGATGGCGAACCCCTCTCAGCCCCATCCACCCATTTGTTGCGCCTATGGTGACTACTCTCGACTCTTGGCATCAATGGATATTCTGTAGGGATCTGTTTTCGAAGTCCGACATGATTTGGTGGATTTATTGTTCAAGACTAAGCTAAGGGATCGACACAAAGATTGATTGGAGGCTCTGATATCTACTCTTATCAACCACTCTCTATCTCCTTTGACCACAACGGTATCAAGGGAGATAAGCGACACAAGGACGATTGATTACCCGACTCGGGAAATTCAAAATGAAGCCTTTGTTATCAGGTTCTTGTTTTAGGATTCTGTTGATGGCAAGGTTTTACTTTATTTTTTTCATAGCCTTGCATGGCATCGAGGGTTATAGACATCATAGAGTGCATAGGAAGTTGTTTTTTTGACTATTGCAAGTATTTAAATTCTAGGAATTGGCTTATTTTGAACATTAGTCTGTATTGGTTTCCCATCTGGGCAATGCAGACCAACAAACTTTATTCTTTGACAAATAGTTATGTATATTGTGGTTTTGAAAGGTAACTTATAATACAAAAACTGACTTATAAAAAAAAGGGAGCCTTTGGACCTTCATAAAACAATAATTGATCATGTAGTATTAAATAAATTTATGGTAACCGTGTAGGCATGAAATTGGTATTCTTATGTTGCATAAATGATGAAGGGAATTCAAGTAAGAATTCCATGAGTCAAAATTTGATATTGAATTGATATGGCTATGAAATTAGAATGCATTCGTATGAGATTTAATGGTATGCCATGATGTTTTGGTTATGAGTAATAACCAAGGCAGGTCAAGAAATATAATCCTAATAGAGAAATGAATGCTAGTAGATCTAGCCATGTGTGAGGCCATAATATGGTTGGATATGGAAAGGTTATAGTGCTACATAAGTGTCCAATGGTATTTGTACTCATGTTGATGTCTTGGGTTGTAGCCTTCTTGCCAACACTTAAGAGAACTAAGAGGGTGTATCCCCAGTGTTGTGTTGGGATAAAATGTAACGTGTCTAGATGACTGATCAAGTGTTGTGGAGGTGGCTAGATGACTTGTCAAGGTGTTGGGTAGACCTTCAAATTCATTATGGTGGAATACATAATACAAGAATATGGTATTCTAAAATCAATGTAAGGATGCACTGAGTAAGTATGCATGAGTAAATGAGAGAGCGTGCAAATTGTAAATGCAAAAATGCATGTGCATGTGTGTGTGTTTGAGAGAGAGAGAGAGAGAGAGAGAGAGAGAGAGAGAGAGATTGAATGCACTGTGTGAATTTCATTAAAATTAATATGTGAATAGTTGAAATCATGGAATTATTACCAACTCATGAATTTGAGATAATTTCAGGAATTGTTTTGGATGATGTGAAATAATTGCAGGATAGATTAGTCATACTTGAATGGAATACATGAAAGATCTATCAAGAGAAAAAAGTTATAGCCAAAAGAAAGAAAGGTTGGAAAGAAGGCTATTGGAACCTTGTGGTTGCCAAAGATTCTTGATTAGAGATTGACAAGGGATGCATGGTAGTAAGTTAGCACTCTCCTTGCATGTGAAAACAATAGAAAGATGGATCACCCAAAGGAATATTTAGTAGTGAAGGGTATGTATGAGCCTAGAAGGGTGAGTGTGGCAAGGAGGAGACAACTTACATTAATGGAATTGTTGCAGAAAAATGCATGTGGTATGATGATTGAAATAAAAAAGTGATCAAAATCTAGACCAGGGGGAAAAATTTTGCTCAATTTTCAAAGTGCTCGGAATGAAACGAAAATGGTGCCATTGCATCCGTCTCGTCTTCCTGATTCCGGCGGTATATTTACTTTCTCAAACGGAGTCCGTATGGAGGAGATATCGCGATCTGTCCGCCAAGCCAAACAGGCAAAAATTTGGGATGCTGACTGTACCTGTCTGTACAGTCCGTACGGCCACGTGGCAGAGTCGTACCATCATGATGACATGGCATTTGACGTGGCAGGTGACGTGGCAATCGTTGATTGGTTGTCAGTGGGCGAGTAATATTGCGACACGTGGCATTTATTGAGCAATGGGATGGTGCCACGTGGCCCAGTCATGGGCTACCACGTGGCACCCGTTTATTGGCTATGGGTTTGTGTGTTGGTTTAAAATTTTGTGGAGGCCGTGGGGTTCGACCCCCGGACCTCCCCCACCATTGAAAGTTTTGGTAAAGTTCGTCGTGCCATTGGGCCACACATTATTTCTTGTTTTATATGTCAACACATTTGTATTTAAATTTGGTTTATTGTTTATGCGGAAAAGGGCGCAGGCCGGGGCTTAAGCCCCGACCCATGGTTCTGTTACATTCCATATGACCATATATATTAGCCCAAATATTTTTGGCGCGCGCGCGTTGCATTGTATTACATTGCATTTGTATTGCAATGTATATATTTATATGACTATGTGTTAATAATGTGCGGGGTGTATACAATATAACCCACAATTTTTGCTAACCAATGATTTATGTCAAGTTTAATAATGCACACGGTTTCAAACGGTTGGCACGGTTTTTATAACCGTTAAGCTCTTTTCTTTATAGCGCGAGGTCACATGGTGACCATATGCCCGAGAGCTAGGCGGTTGGGGGCTGGAGGCGCCCTAACCGTCCTATAGTTTGCACGGTTATTCAGAACCGCTCGGTGCTGGGTTTAAACGCGCATTTTGGAGCGTGTTCCAGGTTCATGCACACAGAGGTGCGTTCTGTAGAACCAGTTCCAGCAAAGTAGAAGGAGGAAAATGGAGGAGGCCTAACTTCTTCATTGTTTGGCCGATTGAGGTGCCGTAAAAGCCCAGCCAGGGGTTTTTGGACGTGTTGGATCCATTGGTGTTGTTTTTAAGGCCATTTGAGGACTTCTTCTGCAAGTTTTTCACCATTGAAGCTCCAGGAAGCTCCAGGGAGCTTGAAGCCCTCATTGATCGAGGACATGGTTTTGTGAGCGTATGTTTGTTTTCTGTGATTGAATAATCATTTTTGGCTAATTGTTATGCTCTGAACACATTGGGACAGGTTTCAGAGGCTGTTGAGGACTTTTACAGGTGTTTTTTCCAAAGAGAAGCTCAAGGAAGCTTATGGCCACAGGTAGAAGAGGTCATGCTCGGATGAGCCATGATCCGTTTTCAGAGTTCTATTAGTCATTTTTGGGGTTTTTATGTGTTCTGATCTCAATGGTACAGTCTGTTTTTCCATTGGAGTTGAGCAACAACTTGTAAAATAAATTTTGACTAATTAATCCCAAAGAGCCAAGTCCATTATGGAGGCTCAAGGAGATGTAGCCCGGGGGGGGTGAACTCCTTTATCATGTTGTGATTGTTCTGAGTTTTGATGGTTTGTTTGCTACAAGTTGTGTTGTTGTGTATTTATTGCAAGTACATATATAACCATTTAAAAGAACATTTTCTCACTCATAAGCATTTACAAGAAGTTACATGAACTTAACAAATAAGTTTTACATTGCATATTTTAACACATGAAGCAAGGTCCTGTAAAGTTTATTTTAATGAAGTAGGGGTGCTTGCATAGCATAACAAGTTAGCCTTCTATTTTCAGATCAGGTGGTATCAGAGCACAAGTTTGTTTTGCTCATGTGTTTGCCATTGATAGCTTGAGATTTAGCTATTGGTTTTTGTGCAAAGTTTTGTGTTGAAGTTTGATATCTTGCAAGGATGGCAGAATCTTCAAGTATTGATAGTTCTCATACATTTTCATTATCTAAAGAAGAAATTATACTCATGAGAGATTTGATGAAAGAGATGTATGATAAGAACATTGCCCTTGAAGAGCAGTTGATGGTCATGAAGCAGGAGAAAGACCAGCTTTTGCAAAGGTTGCATGAGATGGAGATTCAACTCCATGAGGCAAAGGAAACCCTTACCAAGTACATGCATGAACATAAGGTATGCAGTGTTAGTTTATCTTCTAATTCCTCTAAAGATAAATGTTTTGGTGGTTTTGAGAGTCACACAAGAGGAATAGGGTCCAAGTTAGTGTTAAAAATGGGCTATGAAGGTAAAGGTTTAGGCAAGCATGCACAAGGCATTGTTGAGCCTATTGTTGTTGAAGAAAGACCTAAGTATTGTGGTCTTGGATATGAACGACAAGAGGGATCATATTCCAAAGTCGAGGAGACAAGGGAAAAATTTTCGAGCATAAACTTTGTTTCAAGTTCACCTCCTCAAGAAGGCTTTAAAGGTGAAAGTTCAAGAACTTTTGGTGGAAGTTCGATCCTTCCAGCATGCAAGGCTTGTGTTCAAGATGAATGTGAATGTGTGGAACAAGAAAGTTGTGACAATGATGAGGACAAGAACACTATTGATGGTCTTCAAAGGAGAGCTTGTAACTCTTCAGCTTCACCTCCTCACAGAGGCAATAAAGGTGAATGTTCAAGGTATAATTCTGCTTATCATTCAGTTGCATTTAATTATGTTAAGCATGATAAATTTGGAAGAAAGAATCCTTGTACA
>ML809496.1:43828-74696 GCA_009831015.1 Picea engelmannii | reverse complement strand
GGTGGATATTGGTGGCCACCCACCTATTCCACTTGGACCCCCACCATTTCTTCTTTCAGTTTTTCAGTTTTCGCACAATTTACTATTTTTAGCAGTTTTTTCGGGTCCTGAACTTCCGGGGCCATTTTGAGGCCCTAAACGATGTTTTTTTGGGTATGTTGTTGTCACAAAATAACATCTAACAATGCTATTTTTTATCAAGCATTGTAGGCATCGAATAGATCTTTCCAACGAGCTATCATACACCTAAAATGGAGATCGTATGCAAAAGTTACGACCCCAGGAAGTTGATGCACCAACTTACCCAAACGGGGCCCACATGACTTTTGGCACTTCATCTCCCAGGGTTAGGTTTTTGGATGTCTAGGACTTTTGGTATTCCCATTTATTGTAAAAGGGCCTTCAGAGCCTCATTGTAATCATCTGCTCACAGATGCGAGTAGTGGCCACATCTCTTCTCAGAGATAAGCTACCAGCGCCCTAGCTAGTTTATTTCCATTTTGTCTGTAAGCATATTCTAGTCATTTGTTGTTAATGAAATGAAGTCTTATTTCCACTGCATCTCTGTGTTTATGTGTATTTCTGTATTTCATTGTGTTCCTACATAAATCTGGATCACCCATAGCTATCTAGAGTAAGAGAGATACATAAGACATTCGGGTTTGTGTGGACTACAAAAGTCTGAATTCTGCATGTGTGCACGATCCGTTTCCAACACCTTTCAATGACGAAGTGTTAGATCAGGTTGTGGGAAAATAATCTTATTCATTTACAAATGGATTCTCAGGATATCACCAAGTCAAAATCGCAGAGGAAGACAAGAAGAAGACCACATTCATAACTGAATGGGGATCATTCGCATACAATGTAATGCCCTTTGGATTAAAGAATTCCCTTGTAGTTTTCTCTCAGATTGTAATAGCAACATTTCGAGAGTTCATCCATACGTTTGTATAAGTATACATGGACGATTGGACAATATACATCCTATTAAAATACCATGTAGGGCTACTCCGATTAATGTTTGATCGATATCATGAATTGCATATATCTATTAATCTAAGGAAGCGCATTTTCTATGTACCACATGGAAATTTGTTAGGCCATATTGTATGCAGAGAAGGACTCCTGGTAGACCTATCTAAAGTTATGGTCATTATGAACATGCCACCAACTAAAATGGTTAAACGATTGCGCTCTACCCTGGGACATACAGGATATTACCATAGGTTCATCAAAATATATGCAACTATCACCGCACCTCTAGAGAAATTGTTGAAGAAGTCTGAACTATTTCGGTGGAAACTAGAGTGTGACAAAGCATTCGACATTCTCAAAGAAAAACTAATTATTGTACCTATATTGATATTTCCCAATAGGGTAATTGAATTCCATGTACATGTGGATGCATCAGGTATTTCCCTAGGAGCCATTTTAGCACAACCAGGGGAAGGAAATATGGACCGACCTATCTATTTTGCTAGCAAAAAACTCTTGCAAGTTGAGCGCAAGTACACAACCACCGAAAGGGAAGGTATATCTATGATTTATGCATTACAAAAGTTTAGACACTACTTTTTAGGCTCTCATTTTAAGTTTTTTACTAACCATTCTACATTGAAGTACTTAGTTAATAAACCAGTACTTGAAGGAAGAATTTGCAGGGGGCTACTGATTTTTTCAAGAGTTTTCATTTGAAGAAATTGTCAAACCAGGAAGATGTAATGTAGGTCCAGATCACCTTTCCAGGTTGGATTCAGGGGAGGGTGGTGGAGCAGTGGATGATCAACTCCTAGATGCGTACCTACTCTGAATTGAGGCCATCCCAGAGTATCTTGAAGACATTGATGTCTTCCTCGGTACATGGACCTGTCTAGAAACTTACTCCACAACTCAAAAGTGACATATGGTGGTTCGTGCAGCAGACTATCAACTGATTGCAGGACAAATTTACAAATTGGGGTTAGAAAACATCCTCAGAAGATGTGTCTTGAACCATGAAAGACAATACATCCTGTGGGAATGCCATAGTGGGGTTGTGGGAGAACATGTTGGAGATAAATCTATTGCACATAAGGTACTTCAAGGTGGATTAAGGTGGGCTACATTATTTAAAGATGCTAAGGAGTATGCTAGATCTTGCGACATATGCCAAAGAGTAGGAAATCCATCACACATAGATGAATTACCTCTTCATCCAATCAAGGCACTTTAGGCATTTGAGAAGTGGGTTGTTGACTTTATTGGACCAATCAACCCGGTGACTAAGCACTCAAAGGCCAGATACATCATCACCGCAGATGATTACCTAACGATATGGGATGAATCAAAGGTATTTCAAGACTGTTCGATAGATACAAATGCTAGATTTATCTTTGAGAATGTTATCACTCAATTTGGATGTCCTAGAATCCTGAGCAGTGATCAAGGTAGTCACTTTATCAACAACACAATCGCAATGCTGACAATATAATTCCTTATACAACACCACAAAAGCAGTCCCTATCATCCCCAAGCTAACAGTACAATAAAGACATTCAATAAAATTCTATAACGAGGACTGACAAAAGTATGTTGCGCAAATAGGGAAGACCGGGATGATAGAGTTCCAATAGTCGTGTGGGCTTATAAGACTACCATGAAGAAGCTACACATGTATAATCAATTTCAGTTGGTTTATGGGAAAGAATTTGTTGTACCTGTAGAGTTTATTACCCCTAGTCTCTATATAGCATAGGTTACACACATGATAGATGATGAATCCATTGCGCAGAGGATTGCAGATTTGCAAGAACTTGAGAAAGAAATATTTCTAGCAGATTTTCATCAGACAGTTGAGAAAGATAGATAAAAATCTTAGCATGACATAAATATTAAGTCTAAAAGATTTGTAAAATGGGATAAGGTACTACTCTACGACAACTGATATCAAAAACATCCAGGCAAGTTGTGCATGCATTGGTTGGTCACATTCATAGTTGCGGAAATCCAACACTCGGGTGCAGTCAAGATAGCACAACTGGATGGTATCCTTCGACGAGGATGAGTGAATGGCGCCCACCTGAAACCTATATTTGTCATTATTGAGCCAAAGGACTATTTCTCTAGTCCAAGGGAGCATGTACAATAGTTATATTTTAATTTCCTGTAATTTATTTAATACAGTTAATAATGTCGGAGTGTGCATTGCTGCACCATGACATATAATTCTTTTTCAATCTAAGCGTCGGTGCTTTTGTGCAAAACTGCTTACTTAGCCGCACATGATTGAAAGAGCCACCATTAAATTAAATGAAGTCATTAAATATGATGGGGACCCCATTGTGGTCGGAGGGGGGGGGCGAATTTGAACTGTATCACAGCCCATGTGCCACACGCATCATGTCCAGTCATACCCTTTATGATATCTACAGTAACCCGTCAGAACTTTTCATTAATCCATAAAGGTGTGATACGCGTAGATGCCATCAGTATCCCTGTTGATATTCTCAACCATTAAAGCAGTAAGCCCTCAGGTCGACCACGTCCCTGTCATATTGTTTATTAAAGCCAGGATAACCCTATAAGATTTTACCTCGTTATCGATCTTGTCAAACACCTAATCCTACGATTGCATTTATTGTTTAATGATGAGTGTCCTTAGGATAATTACATAGCTCTCCATTTATCACACGTATAAGACTTTGTGAACTCACGAGTGTGACTTATTGTTTACCCCAGCTATCCTTCGTCTTGCGCTATCTGCAATCTCATCTCACTTTTGAAATATCCTACTCCCTAGTCTCGACCCCACGCCCCAACCTATCCCTTATAGTTTTCTAGTAATCCAAAGCCAAAATTCCAAGAGAAACATGAGGCCGAAGTTCGTCTCCGAAAGAGGCAATTCCATATGATTTGTGTGATCCCCGGGTCAATATCATGGGTGATGTCAAGGGAAAGACCGAGTAGGGAAAACTCCTCGGCCTCGACCTGGCGGACCAACTGTTGTTTACGTAGATGAACATTAGTTTATTCTGGGACTTGGCCCCCGATGCAATGGGAGGCATGCAGTTTGTTTCAAAGTTAGATTTCATCAACCTGTTCAATTCTACCATCATGAACCTCAGGGATCTATCGATTTTCGGAACGACTGGTAAGTTTGCGCGATGTACCAAGTTTTTTATTAGTCAGGTGCATGACATGAGCTTATGGTTCGATAGAAGATATCTTATTCATGCCGAGGATATCCACCATCTCACCAGACTATCCCTTGAGGGTGAGTACATATCAAAATGATTCCAAGGCCCAAGAAAGCATGGGAAGAAGAAGGGTGAATTAAACATGTATGAGAAATTCCATACACATAGAGGCGGATGTACGACCAAAATCAACCCAATCCTACGAGAGAAGGTCTGAACAGCTTGCTACGTGATCGCTAGTAAGGTTATGTGCTCGTACTACAAGGGTGAGTGCACCTTATATGCTCTTTCTGTAGTAGACTTGTGCATAAATGGAGTTGTGTTCAACTGGTGCAACTACCTACTAGAGCAACTCCTAGTTGCATGTGAGGAAGCTTAGGAGAAGGGAGGAACTTTTGCATACGACTACCTGTTAGTAGTGTTCGCAATGTGGAAATGGAAGTCACCTATAGATAAGGGTCGGCCAAACAATATGTTCGAGCCCTAACACTGAAGGTCGGACTTATAGAATATGGAGTTCAACAATGCAGTGTTCCTGAAGTGGTTCAACCACCTCATCGACGACGATTTCTCATACCACATGAATTGTTGAATCTCAACACCCAGAACATCGCATTTGGGCTAAATCACCACTACACTTTCGTTTGGACGAGGCAGTGAATTCTGAGGACTTCCACACAAGGTCATTACCCTTCTATATGGATGAAGAAGCCTTTGACAAGGAAGTCATGTCATGGGTCGGTGTTAAGCGCAACCCACACAATTCCCATATGCATTATCTCTTGCCACCATATTTCTTGAAGAAAAAAGGGAATGAAGAAGGAGTGGGGCCGAGTTCCGTCCCAGTAGAAAAGAAGCAGAAGTTCCAAATGCCATCGGACTCAGAAGAATAAGAGGACGAGGTACCCCTAGAGCGAAAGAAGAGGACATTGCCTATGTTTCCACAGCTCCCAGAACAAGTCATGCTATCAGGGAAGGATGTTAATGAAATCCTAGTTGTCGCATTCATAGGGGGTGTTTCAACCAAGAAACCTCGAACATGTATTTCCCCTGTCAAAATATTGAACCCACAGCGAGTATCCACAATTGTACCTCATACTAGAGCCGCCACTCGTGTTTCCCAGACTATGATTAACATCACAGTTCATCCTGAGCCAGACACCGCTGCCTACACAACCATCATCACTGAGCAATATCCATCACCACAATAAGTGCCATCACCACCACAAGACACCACCATTCCCTCCCAATCCACTTCTCCCGAGCCATTGCAACTGGATCTCCCCGACTCTTCTGACAATGTAAAATAACCCACTATCATGACCACCAAAGCCTTGATCCATCTAATAATTCTTTTGGTACCCATTTTAGTCACTCTGCATTCCACGGAGAGTCAGAAACAAGAAATCCCACCACTTTCTCCAATACTACAAGTTACAGGTACCCAGAGTCCTCTCTCAACAGTCAATGTTGAGATTCCCATCATCGGAAGTGAGACTCCAAAATTTTCTTTACATACAGAGTTATGAACACAGTTGGTTTATAAAGAAACCCAAACAACATCATGGGAGAGTGCAACATCCCTAAAAGAACAACTAGAACCAGTCCTCCATAATCCACAGCAATGCCCATAACTATTGCATCTTTTCCTGGCAAAGATAGAGGTTCTCCCTCTACTTCCAATGGCTCTAAAGATGAGACTTGCACATCAACTACAAGGTCCATCCCGAGGGGAAGAAGAGATGGAGACACCTTATAAACATTCGATGGCTAGTGGACTACCACTACAAGTCTAATTACCCCTGGATGTCACTCCTTCATCTGGCGACATCTCTCAATTGTCGACAACACAGCTGGTGGACATAATCAGAGCCTCAACCAAGAAATTAGAGCAGAGGATCCAACAGGCCGAACGAGAAGCCAAATTTTGTAAACAAGAAGGAATCTTCGTGCAAGAATGACGAACGAAGAAGGAATATTCAAAGATTAGGGAAGAGCAGAAAATAGAAAAGGAAAAGGAAAAAATCATAGAGGCCTGGAAAATGATCAGAAAGACAACACCTTAGTTGTCAAAATCCACCGCAACAGGTGATCTTGCTGAGAAGATTGAATTAATTTAGGTAGCCTAGTATGAGCTGGCAGAACGAGCAGAAGATATCGAAGTACAATTGCAGGATAGTAAGCGAGAATTCGAGCTTCAACCCAGGAAGCTACAAGAGCAACTGGAAAAAGTGGTCTTGGAAGGAAGCAATGCAAAAGTAATGTTCCATAAAAGGACTTCAGAATGCACAACCATTTTCAAAGAGGTTAGTGATTGGGTGGGAATTATTTCAAGGCACAACCTAACATTGGAAGACCTGCGCTTGTA
The DNA here is from genome assembly GCA_009831015.1 of Picea engelmannii. NCBI lineage: Eukaryota > Viridiplantae > Streptophyta > Pinopsida > Pinales > Pinaceae > Picea > Picea engelmannii. Next base: position 68,150 of record ML809496.1, on the reverse strand, counting down.
GATCCAATCGCTCAACGAAGAAGAAACCAACACCATGGATCCGTTGTAACAACAAGATAAATTTAACAAGATCCAACAAGTAGACAATGATCTAAGTGCATTATTTGAAGCTCAAAATATGGCTAAGAAAGAACTACGAGAGTTTTGACCTATAGTCCATACAACCTATCTACATATGCATCAAGTGGATGCCATAGACGATTCAGAATGGAACTCTATATTTGCGTCCAAGCCAAAATAATGCATTACAAACGCCACCCAACAACTTGTTGTTGAAGCTCCACTAATTTCCAGAAAGTGGCAGGACAAAGTGGACAGCTTCCAAGATGTTAGGAAAATATCCCTAGAACTAGAACTTGAGTTGGGCCCTTCGTTTGAAGAAGATAAAGTAGAAATAGTCCAATATGGAAATAGAAGCAACTTGAAACCAGAAGGCAAGGAAGAACAACAAGCTAAACCATAGTCCATGGAAAAGTTTAAGACTTGGCTTGAGGTGAGTCAAGGATTTTGGTCGGAGCCTGTTGGGCCCTTCGTTTTGATATATAGAAGTTGCGCAAGTTATGTTGCAGCTTCAATTTGGTGAACAAAATTTGCACAAGATGTTGAAGAGACAAACAACGGACTAAAGGAATAAACATAAAACGGTTGGAAAGACAACACAACATCAATTTTGAAGAAAGAAGTTGCAACAAGATCAAGAAGAAGAGAGAAATCTTGAGTTCTCAACCAACAAACTCAAGATCAAATTATATATATGATACTAATATGATTGTAAAAGGATGTTTTTGCTAGGGTATATGTTATTAAGGTTGGGTTGGGATTTTCATTGATGTTGCTCGAGTCATAATTATTATCATTCATGTTGTTATCATAGTTGAGTCTTGAGATCTAGGTAAGAACCAGACTATCAATGTAATATACTTTTTTATTATTGTCGAGTTGGAATAATCCTCTGATCACTTGTATATGTAACTCAAGCTTTGAGAAGAACCTGATATGTTAATACCATTGGGAACCCAAATTTTGAACATATCTTGTGTATTTAGTCTTCAGAATGTATTGAATGTTACTCTGTATTATTTTTATGTTTGATACACTTAATTGGTTATATCATGTTTATGAGTATCATCGCAACTCTATTTTCTTCATTCTAAGTTAGGAAATGTTCATATCTTCTACAAGATTAATCTAGCTTACGTAGGACTAACCTGAATCTTGGTATCTTAGAGATTTGTCTAAGTATTATCCTTACCCTTCCCTCTCTTTCTCATCTCGGTTACGCTTTGGGTGAGACTTCTTCCCTCTCGGGAAGATGAAAATGCGATTTCTTTAGACTACTTCAATACCTTTTGTTGGTAACTTGAGAAGGACCCTGGTCTAATCACTTTTATGCCAAAAATTATTCCCTAGTTTTGGGAGATTTCGATTCATTCTATCATCATGGGATCTTGGTACAATCTGCAAGAGGAAGGGAATGAAGCTTGTAATAGAGGTTGAATTGTGATGATTATGGGAATTAAGATGATAGTTAGGATATTATGATGCCTGGATATATTTCTATTGTAAACTTACCTTTGTGAATCCTTGTAGATCCCGACATTGAGATTTTCCTACCTAGTCTATGTTGGAGCCTAGGAAAGAAGTGTGACATCTCGAGGGAATACATTGTAGAGAAGGGGGTACACTTATTTGGGTTGAATAGACTAGATGGGAAAATATATTTGGTGATTTGGAATGGTTGCATGAGTGGGAGGATTGTGAAATTAGTAGTTAATTGGGATGAGAGAGGGAGTTGTAGAAAACCTTAGGAGCTTGTTAGTGCTTTGGATTCATAGCCCCAACTTGATGGTGGTCTAATGCAAAAAAAGTTAGTGGCAAAATGTATATGACTTGGAGGAACATCCCACATCAATAGCCAGTTGTTGTACATTCTTTACAAAAGACAAGTGTTGTTTATATATGACTTTATGTTATTTTACTGTGTGTATTTACATATTTAAACATTGTGCATTTAATAAATTGTTTTACATATATTTTCTAAATGTCCAATGTGGATTATGTAATACCCTACATATTTGTATCATAAGATAGGGCATAATATACAAATTGGTATTGGGGTTGTAAAGTGTGAAATTGAAGGGAAATTGGAGAAAATTTCTAGTGCCCCACCATCCCAGTAGGCACGAGGATTTTTGGGTACATTACAATGTACACTTTACACCTAAGGATGATATTGTACCTTGAATTTGAGCATCATCAATCCAAAATATTGATGTCATTGCACATTAACTTAGTTTCACATTGTAGTGTCTAACATAATATTTGGTAATCCTCAAGGGTTAGTAGAATCGATTGAACCATTTTCCTAAGGCATGTTGCAATGGGGAGGCCAAAGGTTATAGGTTCAAATCTAGTCAGGTCTCTTGGGATTACTAGATTCTATTTTGGCTAGTGTTTAATCCTCCCTCCATCCAGATATTTCAAGGAATATGGGGGGATCATGGGAGGTTTCCTTGGAGACAAAAAAACATAATCTTTGGTATTAGATGCAATTTCCCTCGATTATGTTGACTATAAAATACTCCTCACATGCTATGTCAAGGTCAAATCCCTTTTTATTTTCCTCCCGTCTCTCTAATCCATGCTATTTTGGGATCCCTCTATCATTATTCACAATGAATCTAATTTAGTAATGAAATTGTGTGGAGTAGGAAAATAACACATGGTTCTATGAATTAAAATGTTTTTGTATAAAGCACATATTTCCTCACAATGTAGGTTTCTTCTTTCAATTTTGAAAGTAGAGGAAAATAAGAGTAGAAGGAACAAACATGAACAATGAAAGTAATGAAACTTAGTGAAGAAAATTGAAAGGAACTTGGTATACCAACCACACCTTCACCTAGATCAATTTGCACATAGTTCTACTTTATTGAGATAACATGTATAGTGCATAATGTGGATATATTCCTAAATCACAACCATTATCTTCATCCTTTGGTTCATATAAACATCCCTTTTTATCTTAATCACAATTAACTTGAGCCTTGAAGATTCTCCATTCCCTCTAATCTCTTATTTGGTTAAGGTTCCTTTTCCTCCACCCACATTTAGACATCAAGGAGAGGTTGAGTATGATCTTGGTAGTGGTACATCATATCATTTAAGAAAATGTGAGGCCCATATGAGAACACAATCAACTTTTAAGGCTGCACATATTCAAATTCTACATATTCTACATAGGATTGTTTTGGTCTAGGTATGCTTTTTCCCGTTTAGTTGGATATTTCCATCATAATTTATATAAAAATGAAATGAAAGTCATTTGCCTAAAATGTTGCATCAAACATTGAACTTCTTCCTATTATCATCAATGAAATAGTGATGCTAATATAACAAAACCCAATTTAGTATCCTTCATAGGACTATTAGTGAGATTCACCGACACTAGAATGACCAAATCTATCTATCTTTTTGGTCCTAGGGAACCACTATCCATACCTCTCACTACCACATTTAGGGAAATAAAAGTACAAAACAACATTTCATAAGAGTTCATCATTTAAAATAATCGTCCACAATTGGTTTTGATTTTTTTCCATCATGTTGGGGCTTCATAAAATGTCATTCTTGATGTTTCTAAAATGTCATTTTATGATGGTTATGAGATGCCACAAAAGAACATTTTAGACTGTCGCATTGTGACATTTCTATTAAATTCACTTTGTGATGTTTTTAATGCATCACTTTTTATGGTTATTTGGATGTGTAAAACTCCCATAATTATGTCTAAAATGAAAAAAACTAAAAACTAAGAAAGAATTAACAATTAAAGGTTAAGGGTTTAAGGATATGAGTTAGGGGTTAAGGATAAGGGTGAAGGTTTAATTGTTATGGGTTATTAACTTAAGATTAAGAGTTGATGGTTCAATAATAGAGTTCAAAGTTAAGCACCAAGGGTTAGTTTTGATTGTTTGGGATTATATGTTAGGGGTTAGGGTTATGAAGTTAAGGGTTAATTATTAATGGGTGCATGTTAATGGTTAAGGGTAAATGATTAAGGTTTAAGTGTCAAGTTTAACTTCTAGGGTTAATGAGTAAGGTGAATGGTAAAGGTAACATGTTAAGGGTTAGAGTGATGCACCAAGTGTTAGGGGTAAAGTGATAAGGTTTGGGGATTAGGGGTTGAGGTTGGTGGCCAATTAAGTGTTAATGATTATTGATGTTTAAGGTTCAATACTTAAGGAATGTGGTTTAGGGTTAATGTTCAAGTATACAAATTACAATTTAAGGTTAATTTGTTTAGGTTGATTTACATTGGTTAAGGTTTAAAGATTAGGGCTAAGGTCTAAGTGTTACATCGTAAAGGTTTAAAGTTTTTTTTAGATTAAGTGTTATGGAATAAGAATAACTAGGTGTTAAGAATTATGTGTAAAAGGTTTGTGTCTACGAGTTAAAATTTGATGAGTAAGGGTTGAGCTTTAAGTTTACATATAAGTTATTGGATTAGGAATTAAGGTTAAGGGTAAGACTACAATTATGTATTCACTATAAGGAAAATAACACTTAACAAAGGCCTGAGTCACCCCCCAATTCTACCCAATTTCTAACTCTAATGTAATCATTTAGAAACCCCTCATAAAAGAGAAATCTATCTAGTATATTTGAAACCCTATCATCCCCCACTCTCTTATTTATCCATGTGGGGGTTTTATTCATAGAATCCAAATTTAGAAATCCAATTTCCTCTAATTTATGAATAAAGAAGTTAGTTAAAGGGCCTTCCTAAGGAAAAACTCCATATATTTATGATCTACCTAATGATCCAGGAGGAGCTAGGAATGCTCACAGAGGTCGAGAAGGATACATAAATTCTAAAAATTTGACCATATCAAATTATCTTGAAAACAATTCATTATGTAGAGCTCGACGATATCTTTCCAATGGTGCAAAAATCGCCTCAAATAGAGTTCGTATGAAAAAGTTATGATTGGTCAAAATTTAGGTCAAACTAGGAAAAAATAAAAGGTCAAAGTCAAGGTGACACATGTCACCACTGCAAGGGTGACACATGGCATGACCATACATATGTACAATGATGACATGGTATCCTCACATGTAAACACATGGCAGGTAGTTGGTGACATGGCATGTCAAGTTGGCAAGGTGATGTGGAAATCTGTACACACAAGTGGACTAATTATATCTTGACATGTGGTGATGATAGACCAATGAGAGGTTCCCATGTGGCAACCTCCCATTAGCCATTAATGGGTAAGGTTTATTAAAATTTGGTGAGGTCGACCGAGGCTGAACCCATGACCTCTCATATAATAACCTCGTGCCTTACCAATAGTCCATCACATATGAATTAATATTCATATGTTAAACATATTATAAGAACTTGTGTAAAGGTTTGGTCTGTGGAAAAAGGGGTCGAGGACTAAAGCCCCCAACCCATGGTTCATTTGAATTGAATTTGTATTGACTATCGCCAATCAAACAAAGAGGCGATCAAGAACCAATATACGTTACCCAGAATAGATGATTTGTTTGACCAGATGAAGGGAACGACGGTGTTTTCGAAGATCGATTTGAGATCAGGATATCACCAATTATAGATTAAAGAAGAAGACATCCCTAAGACCACATTTAAGATTATATTCAGACACTAAGTTTACAGTTTTACCGTTTGGATTGACGAACGCCCCTGGGGTATTCATGAGTTTGATGAATGGGGTGTTCGGTGATTACTTGGATAAGTTTGTTCAAGTAATTATTGAATACATGATGATTTATTCTCGGATGAAAGAAGAGCATGATGAACATTTAAGATTGGTCCTAAAGTGTCTACAAGAAAACAATTTGTACGAGAAACTATAGAAATGTTCTTTTTACCAATCAAAGATTCATTACTTGGGACATATCATATCTGGTGAAGGTATCGTTGTGGATCCAACAAAAGTAGAGGATATTATGGAATTTCCAACATCGAAAAATGTACAAGAAGTATGCAGTTTTATGAGTTTAGCAAGATATTACCGACGATTCGTCAAAGTTTTTTCGAAGATAGCAAATCTGATCACAGAATTGCAGAAGAAGAACAAGAATTTGTATAGACTGAGAAATGCGCGGAAGCATTTCAAAAGCTCAAAGAGTTTTTGACGACGACGTCGATACTAAAGGTCCCCAACATGGACAAAGAATTCTTGGTATGCACGGACACATCCAAGGAATTTTTAAGCGGATTTTTGATGCAAAATGGTCGAGTGATCACTTACATTTCAAGGAAATTGAGAAAGCATGAAGAGAACTACACAACACATGACTTGGAATTATTAGCAATTGTATATGCCTTGAGAGTTTGGAGACATTATTTGATTGGATGGAAATTCTAATTAAAAACATATCACTGTGGATTGTAGCATATATTTACACAGAATTACTTAGAAAATATGACTTTGAGATTAATTAAATTAAAGGAATGGTGAAAAGAGTGACAGATGCGTTGAGTCGGAGACCACACATATTCTCGGTAATACTGCTTAAGATGAATCTTCGTGAAAAGATTCTAACTTTACATATAGATGATGATTGGTAAAAAGACATTAAGAGTAATATTGGACAAGATACCATGATGGTATCGAAGTATGAAGGTTATTTATTAGACAACAATGGATTGTTGAGATTTAACGGAAGAATTTACGTACCACCTAACAATGAATTAAGAAGTTTGATTTTAAGTGAAGCGCATCGAGTAGTGTACATGGGTCACTCGGGAGTCACGAAGATGAAGGCATACCTTAAGCCTTTATTCTTCTGGAAGGGAATGAAATAAGACATAGTTAGTTAGGGGAAAGATGTCTAGAATGTCAGCAAGCGAAGGGTGAACATAGACATCCAACAAGATTGTTACAACCACACGTTATTTTGGAATTGAAATGGGAGGTCATTTTGATGGAATTTATCGTTGGATTTCCACTGAAGGCAAGGAGGCATGATTCAATTTTCGTGGTAGTGGACACTCTAACGAAGAGTTCACACTTTATCCCAGTACATACGACCTATCAGGCGCTAGACATAGAAAGAGTATTTGTCCGTGATATTTTGATATTACATGGAGTACCAAGAAGGATCATATATGATAGAGGATCATTGTTTACATGATGGTTTTGGACCAGTTTCCAAGAGGATTTGGGAACACAACTAAATTTCAGTACAACATATCACCCTGAGACAGACGAACAAAAAGAGAGAACGAACTAGATTTTGGAGGATATGTTTTGTATGTATGTAATGGATCAACAAAAACGTTGGGAATATTTCTTGATACTAGTAGAGTTTGCATACAACAACAACTATTAGAGTACGATTAAGATGGCCTTGTTTGAGTTTCTCTACGGACGACCATGTCAGATGCCGTTGAGTTGGGATCAACTTGAGGACAAGGTCTTGGTAGGACCAAAAGTGATTCAAGAAATGGAAGAATAGATACAATCAATAATACAAAGGATTAAAGAAGCGCAAGATCGACATAATAGTTAAGTTGATGCGCATCGCGCTAACCACAGTTATGAAGTTGGTGATAGAGTTTTATTTCAGGTAAAACCACACAAGAGTTCGATCAAGTTTGGAAAGTGTGCTAAAATCTCTCCTAGGTTTATGGGACCTTTCGAAGTTATGGAGAAGAAAGTACCCATGACTTATCAACTAGCCTTGCCTGATTCTTTGAGGTGTATGCACGATGTATTTCATGTATCTATTTTGAGACATTATGTTAGTGATCCTTCACATTTTATTGACATGAGTTATTTGCAGGTGTCAGACGAGAGTGCTCTCATGGTAGAGCCAATTTGCATTATGTACCATCGCATTCGAAAACTACAACGTCGAATAGTCGATCAAGTCAAGGTCCAGTGGGGAAACTATAGTCCACACTCAACTACCTGGGAAGACACATATGTGATGCGTCAACAGTTTCCTTACTTTTTTGATAGATTAGACATATAGATCTATGTCAAATATATTGTTTCCTTTCATTTATATATTGTGAAAACTTCAAGACAAAGTTTAAAACAAGAGGAGGTGCATGTAACATCTTGCTCTACTAAGCACACTTTTATTGACTTATTCTTTGAGGACACCTGTGTGCAAGTGTTCCAGTTATGGTACATTGTGATATCGTTTCAATTATGGATTATACATGATGATGATGATGATGATGATGATGTGTTGTGAGTTATTATTATTTGATGTATATATATTAGAAGATGTTATTACTGAGTTTTCCTGAGTGTGCAGGACACATGACAAGTTATGGATGTTGATGGCATCATTCCTTGGACTTCGGATTGAGTCAGGGAGTGAATTGTATTTTGATTGAGTATTAATTTACACACTTGTGACATATGATTGATTGTAGTATGATTTATGTATATGGATTATTGACACGTGATTTATCAGTGGATGCAGGCTTGATGATGCTTGTTGATCCGAATCACATAAGGAGTAGAGTGGCCATGCACAAAAACCAAACATTGAGGGAGAGGTGTGGCAGCATCCCTGTCACAACCTACTAGCACTCTTGTCCTAGTCCAAATTGTAGGTTAACGATTACCTAGTTCGATAGGTCCACGAAGTCGTGAGGGTGGACTGAGACAGTCTCTCATGAAGATTCTAAGGGGTGTGCAATAAGGCAGAGTCCTTATTCCTTAGAATCCCTTAGTCTCTCACAAGGTCAACTGAATGGAGTGTTGACTCCAAAGGGTTGGACAAACTTCCAAAAATAGTCAAAGGCGAGTGGCACCCTTGGAGCACAGAGGTGTGTCTTGAAAGTCATGTTGCGTAATTAAAACTTGAGTCAATAAATCTAAGTGGCCTAGAAAACATTGAAATGATTAGACCTTGTTGGAATAAAATAATTAATTAAACCGTAAAATATTAATTATAAATCCCAATAAAAGTTTAAGCCATAGTCTAAAATTGAGTCTAAGTCTAAATTTAATTAAGGGACTAAATGAATTATGACATAAGTTAACATATTGGAGAATAATCAAACTCTAGGAAAAAGGGGAATAAAATATAAAGATTGGATAAATTGCACATGTGTGTATGAAAATAAAAAAATGGGATTTTTAAAATAGAAAGAAATAAAATATGAGAGAATAGGTGTACACATAGTATCTAGAGTCAAGCTACCACTAGTATAAATAGAAGAAGACTCCTGATCTAACTCTAACTAAGATCTAGTTAGGAAACACTTATTAAATGAGAATCTGGGGAACAAAGGGACAACTAAGAGAAAAAATAGGAACGCAATGGGGAATGTGAGGGAAATTGGATTTTTAAACAAAATAAAATGGTAATTACTTGTGCAACTTGGGAAGAGGGTGACAAGTGTGTGGGTGAATAATACTAATTAAATTAATTAAAAATATAATTAATTATGCATGAGGACATGTGTCATTGAGGATTTTTCTATAAAAAGAAATGTGGTAGAAAGGAAATGGATCTCTCTTTTACTTAGTAAGGTTATGCTACCAAATTTTTTTGTACTGTGTTTTACTTATGAGAGTTGGGATACCAAGCTTGAAGAAAGAGTGGAATCTCTTCCTTGCGAGGAAATCCTTGGAGCTATTGTTTTTTGGTTTCTTGTGTGTGGCCCCTTTGCGTCTCGGGGGGGGGTAAGGGGGAAGAAGAGAAGAGTACCCATAGCGTTGGTTGGAAGGTACCAATGAATTCTTGGAATTGGAAAGTGGAAGTAAAGAGTACGTGCACAACTTGTTTCAGATATCTACTAAAATCATTGACCTTCAGTTTGGTTACGGTAATTGTTAATGGTTTTCTAATTTATCAATTTCGTTGGTAAAATATTGTAGAATGATGTAATGATTTTTATGTTCTATTAATGTTCTAGTTCATCGATCTTATTGGACGACTATCTTGATTTATGTTACAAATCTACTATTGATCAAGTAATTCCGAGCAACTGTAAATAGTTTTTGTATGAAATTAGAATTTCAATAATGTATTTGTTATAAGAGCATTTAGTCGTATAAGAGAAATTTAAACTTCATCTGTAAGTTATTGCAAGTGAAAATTTGATTAGTATGAATTCAATGTGATAAGTTCTAGAATTCCAATATAAATAAATAAAATGTATTGTAATATCGATTAATACAGATGTGGTAGATGGTGTCTTCCCGAAGAGAAAAACTGTTAATTTCTTTAAGTTACAGTATGAACCAAAAATTAAAAAGTTTGTTTTATTTTTATTTTTTTAATTTTAGATGTCAACTATTCTGAATTTCTCAAACCCTTAATTAATCAATAAGACCAATGTATTATTAGACCGGGATTAGAATCAAATTATGGAAATTCGAGTTGTGACATTCGGCTTCCTGACTCTTTTACTATTTTTTTTACTCCATTAAATATTCCACGCTGCAACTTGTCTAAAAATAGATTTCTGAGAGCTTAATTCTCAACAAGATTCAGTTGACATATTTTTCTCCACAGTTCTGGATAATTGGGTAGTGGGAAGTAACATACCCTTTGTAAATTTGATTATAATAAGTTTAGACTAAAGTCTTCCCAAACCCTTCTTCTGTAACGATTTTACTCCTTGACGTTGATGGAAACCTCGGGGTCGTATATGGTTAGTTGTATAGAAGGAAAATGATTCATTCTCCACCTAGGATGCAGTTAGAGCCTCAACCTCATCAGAACTAATGGTTGGGTTAGATCCTGGTTGAGAACACTGACTCGGGTTTCATTTGGAGGAGACCTGGGACGATATGATTGGTCCATGTTGTTGCCTCACTTGACTATGTGTTCTTTACCGGTGATTGGTTATTTAAATGTATTCTAGAGATACTTACTACATATTAAATTTAGGTGATACGTTTTGTAAACTAACCTATAAATAATTACTTATTACTCATCTTGTTTATGAAATATAAAAATGATTATGCTTACCACTTTATAGGGTCATATTGACTTAGTGGATAGCCAGAGAAAACACCTTTTCATTACATCCAAGTCTTAGTCCAACCTTAAATGATGTTGTAAAAGCTAAGTTAAATCCTTAATCACTTTTAGCATTATGCACCAGTGCATCTTATGCATGTTCTAAACAAAGTTTAATCTATGACAGAACTAATAAATAACTCTTAATTATTCTTAAATTGATAGTTCAATATATTATTATGGTGATATAAATAAGTAGGCGAAGTTCCCTTTCACTCTAGATCCTTGTATTTTAAAATCACTCACGAAAAGTATGACACGGGATTTGATATCCTTAAACAACACCACGACTGCGTTGTTATGAGATTTAGATATAAACTTAAAGTAATAATGTTGTATTTTACTACGAATTTGAAAATTAAAGGTAATTCTATAACAATCCTTCAGTCCAGATTGTTAAAGTAAAGTTACGTCGATGCCCTGCGACATCTAGCATTTTGGAAATTCGATAGTCAACAAACATTACAATAAGTTTAGTTTTTAGCTTGTCAACAGTCAATTGGGTATTCTAACATTGTATTTTATACATCTAAATGTTTAATTTCAATAACGATCCAGTCCATATTCTAGATAGTATGGTAACGAAGTAGTCAAAGTTATAACTAATAAGTAATGATGACTATTTAAACGACAACAACATTTGTAATGATACCTCACTTTTGAAGGTTCAAGGAATATACTTCCATGATGGAGCTAGACCTCTTACACATTTAACGATTATCTTGGAATATAATTTAGTGATCTATATTTGATTTATCGCGATGCTCGCGAGCGAACTTGAGATCACAAAAAGTTGTCTATGACATCAACAGAAAACTTAAGCGCTAGCGAGAAGCCTTGGGATAACTTAATATATTTAGTCACGTAAAATAAGAATTAAAACATCCTTATCAGTCTCGATGATGTGTCTACCCGAGTTAATATTTTATCACCAATTTTTACAGGATCCGACTTGGAAAACTATGTTTACCTCATTTTAATGATAGCAACATAATGTGCATGCTATCAAAGTCAATATGTTGGAAATTTGTTTTAAAAATTAACTTGAAGGAGTGATATCTAATAGTTACATTCGAAGTGATCACTTATCTTAGTGTTTAATGGCAGTAATCTTTATCTTAACAAATTATAATTCTTTACCTTTGGTTATTTAATAACCTTACTCATAGCTATTATGGTTGTGGTCTGTTAGTTTCAAATTTATAGTTTATAATAGCTATTGATGAGGATACATTACAGTTAATTAATATGTATGGTTAGATGTTAATAGTTATTACACCTAACCTTATTGTTAATATTCAATAGTTTAACATGTATAACTTTACTATTAAAATTTGAATACAATTAGAAGCTTAACTACTAAGCTTACATAATATTAATAATCTTATGAATGGTTTAAAGATTCTATATTTGTATATAATAGTTTAATTATTGATTGTATCTCCTCGATTGTTTTCATCATTTGTAGAGTTGCAAATTTTATATAAACCTCAAAGACTGTAAATAAGATGATATTACTATTGTTCTAATTGTAATGTGAGATAAATACTTAACGAATATGTTCCTTGACGAGGACGAATAGATGTAGTTATATAATGATAGTAGTATATTTTTCTTGTCATAAAACTAAGCTTAGTTGTGCAAGTTGATAAGATATTGTTTTATAAAAAAACAAATACACTACTTCCTTGTAATCACTTACATATGGTTTGTGTATGGAGAGAGTGTTGCATTCGACTGCCAATTTCTACTTGATAGTGGCTCCACTCTGCATGCCAAGAGTTTTGTGGTAGGCAATTATCAACTTAATAATCCCTACGTTATGGAAAACGTTCTAAAAAAAAAACGGGGGGGGCCGAGAATTATATGAAAGTGTTTCTTCTCATTTGCTACTCTCAATTGCTTGATCTAAAGGTGTATAATTTTCTTTCATTAGATGAAGCAGTGAATACAACTTCATTATTTTGATTTTGAGTAGATGTTTTGGAGAACCCGTGACTTTAGGAGATGACGGGTTTACCCCAAACTCTGTTGAATTCCTTCCATATGATCACTCTTTCTATTCTAACTGCAATATGTGAACTTGTGGCTTCAGGGTCTAGTACGAAATTCGGAAGCGATTTCCAATTTTCAAATATAAACAAGCTCCAAAGGGTCGGTCCAAACAATTCTTAACCAACAACATTATTTTCTGTGAAATATCACAAGAAGTAGAGTATAAGAAAGACCCATGAATTTTCAATTTACAGAAAATATGTCAACTTCTTTTTCTCAGTATATTGAGACACATCTGTAAATGTGTTGAACCTGCAAAGAATAGATCTAGATAGCAAATGACATACACAGTTTGTAGAGAAAATATAAGAAAAGGGAAACATGAGAGAAAGAATGGAAGAATTCTCATTAACCAAATGAGTGAATGATAATTTACACATGATCTACTCTGTATAAATAAACTAATGCACACTGGAGGAGAATCCAATGCACCACAGTGGTGGTCTAGAGTGATATGGACACACACCAACAATTACGCAAGTAAACTACCACCTAGTCTAGTCTCTCAGGAAGTTACTACCACTAGTCTGGTGATTTTCCCAAGTACAATTCGCATTATCTGGTGATGATCCCAATGCTACATGGTGATGATCCCAATGTGGCATCTATAATCCACTCAACCAATCAATCTGAAGAGAATATTCTCCCTAAACTATAGGACATTGAATAATAACTAACAAACATAGGGAAAAACTTAGGAAAAATAAATCCTAGGTGTGTGTGAAGTATCTCCAACCCCCCCCCCCCAAANGTTGAAAATAAAGAATGGGTCCCACCAACGAGGCCATGTTACAAAGCTTGGGTCTGACTTACAATGTACAAAGTTCTGTGACAATGGGTAGGAGTCCATCTTGGCATAACATGCCCTCGAAGCCTGCTTGAGGCCATAAAAATACTTCTTTAGTCGACAGACCAAAGATGAATCCTGCATTAATCCATGAGGCTTCTCCATATATATCTCCTCAGATAGATCTCCGTGAAGAAAGGAATTCTTCACGTCTATATGATGGACTTCCCATCCTTTGGTTGCTGCAATGGAAAGTGCCAAATGTATGGAATCCATCTTTGCTACTGCAATGAAGGTCTCATCATAGTCAATGCCATGCACTTGCTGAAAGAATTTGGCAACTAGCCTATCGTTGTATCTGCTAACATGTCCATCGATTGCGCTCTTGGTCCTATAGACCCATTTGCACCTGACAAGTTTCCTTCTTGAAAGAAGGAGAACTAGATCCCAAGTCTGGTTCTCGAGGAGGGATTTGTACTCCTCCTGCATGGAGGATTCCCAAAAGGGGTTTCTAGAAACCTCGCCATATGACTGTGGATATGAAGACTAAACCAACAACATATGTCTGGGTGGAATTGATTCAATGGAATTGAATGCAAGAGGAGGCTCCTCGAAATGAGATCGAGTCTTCCTGATATCAATTGGATCCCCAAGAGGATATCCTACATCCTAAAGAGTAGTCTTAGCCCACTTGGGCCTCTTCTCTGGCTCTACATATGCATTTTCATGCAGTGACTCTGCATCTGACTGTATTGACTATGTATTTGGATCATATGAATCCTATGAATCAAAACTCTCATCTGAAGAAGAGTCAACATGTGCATGCACATTATCTCTGACGGGTGGAAGAACAAAAGTGTATGCATGAGACTACCGAGGTACATGCGAGACACTTTCCTTGAATTGGACACTTCACTCAATGATGAGTAGGCCTAAGGAAATATCAATGAGTTTGTATCCCTTCACACCATTGGGGTATCCAAAAAAGATACACTATGTGATCTGTGGATCAAGTTCCTTCCTCTTCTCAAAGGGAATCTTGGCCCATGCACATGAATCGAAAATACAGAAGTGGGTCACTTCCGTTTTGAGGCCACTCCAATCCTCGTAGGGGGTCTTATCCTTGACATATGTATGGGGAGATTTTTTTTGGATGTAGGTTGCACAATTAAGTGCTTCATCCCATAATCTTTGTGGAAGTGACTTTGCATGTAGTATGAAAGATGCCATCTCTTTTAGAGATCTATTTTTCCTCTCAGCAACTCTGTTTTGCTCCGAAGTATAAGGAACTGTGTGTTGCAACTGAATATTGGCCTCATGAAAAATATTATATATCTCATGCTTGACATACTCTCCCTCGTTATCTGTTTAGAGGACTTTGATTTTCTTTCCTGATTGTGTCTCAACAAGGGCTTTGAAATCTTTGAGGTGTTGAAAGACCTCTTATTTTTTCTTGAGAGAGAAAATCCATCTGAAGCATGAGAAATCATCAACAAAAATGAGGTACCTTGATTTACTAATTGATGTATGTGGAAAATATCCCATAAGGTCACTATGGATCATATCTAAAGGAGAGGAAGTCTTCTGATTCTTTCCTTTGTCGAATTTCTCTTGAGGGTGTTTTCCAAGAACACATCCCTCACAAATTCCTTTGGAGAAGTGGATTTCAGGTAGACCATCAACTATTCCCTACTTGCTAAAATATTTCATATATCTGAAATTTAAATGCCTAAACCTTTCATTCCATGTCCTACTGCTTTCATCAACATGGGTAAGCAGTAATGCAAAATCTGGTTCAATATATTCAGAAAATGTGTAGAGTATGGATTGATGATTTACCTCACCGGTAGCAACCCTGGAAATTGTTTGCATATCATAGATATCCACTGCATCATGTGTGAATATGGATCTCTTTTCGGTGCCAGAGTTGGTCATCTGATACATAGAGAGAAGATTGATGGAAATTTTGGGACCGTGTAGCACATTCTTGAAGCTTCCATTTGTGAGTTCAATTCTTCCTTTGTCGGTGACCTCAACTGGAAATTTCCCCCCCATCAGAATAGGAGGACCTTTGCATGCATCTAATGAAGAGTAGACTTATTTTATGGCTTCCATGTGGTGTGATGTACCTAAATCTATGATCCAAGCATCAGGACAGGAGTTGATGGCAATCAAAGCATGGCTAGAATTTCCTTTCTTTGGATTTTGATCTTCTGGCTTCTTCTTCTTGGAAACCTCGGGGATGCGATGTCCAAGTTTATTTTGTTGAAGTATTTGGGTCATTTGATATATAATTTTCTGCATATATGCAAATTCTGTATGGAATCCTTTATGGAAGTAAGTGCATTTCTCCCCTTTTTTTCCCTTTCCACCTTTGGATCTGGAGGCATCGTTGAATGGTTTTGAGTACCGTTCCTTCTTTGGATTTGCATGTGATTTCCTTTTGTCTTTGTCTTCATATTTCTGATTTTTATGATCACTACCATCATACACAGTAAGTGCATGCACCTTTGGGCCTTTGATTTTTCCCATGTTGATAAGCTTGTTCTACTCTTGTGTCAGATATTCAATAAATACCTCAAGAGAGGGAATCTTCCAAGTGGCTCCAGAGGCAAGCCTAACTGAATGAAATGTGGATACAAACACTAAGTATTCCGGACCAAGTTTAGAGAGAATGGTGAGAACCATTTGTTTCTCCTCCTTATATTTATCAACCCCACAAGCCTTGAGTTGTGATAACAAATCCTTATATTTGGTAAAGAAATCTTGGAGATTTTCGAAGGTTTTTGGATCCAATGTGAGCAATTCCACCTCGAGCATGTGTCCCTTCATCTCATCCTATTTTCCAAAAATCCCTTCCATGGTGGTCCAGGATTCATTGGGGGTTTTACAAGAGGATATGTGAAAGAGGAGTTCGGTAGAAATGAGACTGCAAATAGTTCCAAACGCTTCATCCATTTGATTCAAATACTTGGATTTTTCTATGGCTTATGTGGGTTCGGTCTCTATGTCCATGCATAAACTTTATAATCCTTTGCCTCGAATATGCACTATCATATTCTCTTTCCATGCAAAGAAATGGTATGGTATAAGAATGCATTATTTTGGAAATTCCATTTTTTCGTTGTCTTCAATCTTCGGTACCTGCAAAATAAATCTGGTGTTTCTTTTCCCTAATAGTCCTCAGCTCTAACACCATTTAAATGTGTTGATCCTGCACGGAATAGATCTAGCTATCAAATTCCATACACCATTT
Source organism: Picea engelmannii (assembly GCA_009831015.1). Taxonomy (NCBI): domain Eukaryota; kingdom Viridiplantae; phylum Streptophyta; class Pinopsida; order Pinales; family Pinaceae; genus Picea; species Picea engelmannii. Next base: position 51,024 of record ML809496.1, on the reverse strand, counting down.
GTAGATAAAATATAAGAAAGAGAAGCAAGAGAGAAAGAATGGAAGAATTATCATTAACCAAATGAATGGATGATAATTTACACATGATATACTCCATATAAATCAACCAATGTGCACTGAAGGAGAAGCCAATGCACCGTAGTGGTAGTCTAGAGTGATTTGGACACACACCAATAGTTACGGGAGTAAATTGCCACCTAGTCTATTCTCTCAGGCAGTTACAAGAGTGAACTTCCACCTAGTATGACTTAACTAGTCTCTCAATATTTAGTTAACTGATTGAAACAAAGTGAAGTGAGGAGGAGATCATGTAATTATGAGTAATGCACTAGTCTAGTGATAATCCCAAGGAATATCTCTTAGAGGAATATTCTCCCTAAACTATAGGAGATTGAATAATCACTAATAAACATAGGGAAAACCTTAGGAAAAATAAATCCTAGGTGTGTGTGAAGTATCTCCAACAACATCATTCTCAAAACCAACATGAAACTTTATTCGGTGGAAGATTTGAAAAAACTATAATTTTCCCAGTCTTCCATTCTATGAAAATATAAATCTAAAAAATGAATAAAAACAAATCGATATCATAAGAGGTTAGGAAGTTCAACACCAAATGGACCGTCTTGCTCATATTGAACCACTGTGAAAAAAAATTGAACCAAATCCTGCAAGACTAAAAGTCATCTTTTTTTTTGGAATCTAGGGTGAAATTTAGACCTTGTTGTTGAAATTTCGGTATGCTCGTTTAACCATAGATAATGTCACATAATTGTCACCCAAACATAGGCATTCACATATGCCACCCCCGAGAAAACTAACCTTTACTTAAAATAATTTTGGCAATCCTATTCCAGAACCAACAGATAAACCCTACCTGCTAACTGCAACAACAACTCAAGACAAGTAGAGTGCTCCTTCTCCAAGGGTAGTGCACAAGAGAGAGAGTCTCCATATCCATAGAACAAGTACCATACACAACTGCAGCAGCCACAGCTGTACTACTCTCTCATAATTGTGTCATACTTATCAATAATATCACCAAGAGTATCACCAAGAATGTCACCAAGAGAATCACCAAGAATGTCACCAAGAGAATCACCAAGAGAGAGAGACCAATACCAAGAGATGACCATGCGCTTTTAATCTTCCTTGCAGCTGCAGTTGGAGATCCAACTACATCTCTCCACAAGACTTTCACTCTCACTGGGTGTACAAATGAGCTAAAATGTCCTCTATTTATATTAATATGTCCAGTGACTTTTCTGGATGGGCCAACCTAACTTTCTAGTAATTATATTTTTTGTTTATCTTCTAGGGTTTCCAAACATATGTTTAATGGTTCACTTACTTCCAGAATATTCTATTCTAAGTCATAGGTTACACATGGAGATTAATACTTCCCACATCTACCAAAAAATCAACACTCCCTCTTAGCTAGGGAGGTATCAACTAAGATGTTATTTATTTAGTGGTCTCAAACACATCCATCCATATCATGACATGGCATGGGAAAGACTCACATGATCTTGCAGATTATTCTACAGGTAGCATCACCATAGCCACACATGCTATCATATGATCAAACAAATCATGTAACAAGTATCACCATCATAGCTTCACATTAGCCATCATAAGAATTTTTGCATTTTCACTAGAGTAGCATACCAACCTTTTTTGGAGTAGAATACCAACTTGCATTGGGGTAATATACCAAGCTGCATTGGAGTAGCATACCAACTTGTGATGGGGTAACATACCAGCATGCGTTGGAGTAGTAGACCAACTTGTGTTGGGGTAATATGCCAGCCTACGTTGGATTACCAACCTGCATTGGGATAGCATACCAACCTACATTGGTGATGCAGACCCCCCTACTCTCCCTCGGGGCTGCGCGACCTCCCGGTATAGGATCGATCGACTTTAGGAGATGAATCATCTAACATGTTCGCATTGAACCTCTTCTATTTTCTCCACAAGTCAAACTCTTACTTCTCAGGTGCGAAATCCCCTTTTCAGGAGTTTCTGAGTACCCTTAGTGTCCTCCAAGTGACCCTGGTCAAAACCATGGGCTTAAACCTTCACGCCCGCACACTTCGAAACTTCAGGATTTGGGTGTTCTCGACACACCTGACTCCAAATCCACCGAACTCTGGACTCACAAACACACACGGACCAGATCTACGGTCCACATTCCTTTCACAACCAACGACTGAGATTTACTTCGAGACTCCGGCTTCGGGAGTTCTGAGTGTTCCAAACACCTCTTTCCTCTGAAGTGTTCCATACCCGGAGTTACAGATCAAGTTCCACATGCTCTTCTTGATCGATGACTATGATCTACTTTGGGACTTCAGTGTTCGAGAGTTTCGAACACTCCAAAGCCTTTTCTCCCCGAAGTACTTTTACCCAGAGTTATAGATCAGGTGCCACGCGTCCTTCTCCAATGGACGGTTCCGATGGATTTCGACACTTCAGGAATTTTGTCCTTCAAGACTTCACTCCTTGTTTTCCCTCGAAGTGCTCTACCTCCAAAGTGACAGAGATGATACCACATGTCCACGCAATCGACGGTCAAAGTTTTAGCGTCTTACCTTTTGGAGCTTTGAACAACTTCCGATCAATGGCTCCTCCTTTCCCTTGCTCGTTTCTCCAAATTCCATGATCTGTTGACCCGTGTCCTTCTCAGATCGACGACCATGATTTACATTAGCAGTTCGGGCTTCGAGAATTTTGGCTTCACTACTCTCATTTTCCTCCGGATTGATCTACTCTCAGAGTACACAGATCTCCTCCGCATGTCCTTCATGGATCCAACGGTCTAGATCTACTCCATTCTTCGTGACTTTGTTAAGTTCACACTCTGCTCCTCGCAAACCTTATGGATTTCTTACCTCCCAAACTGTCCAATATTCTGCCATGTACGCTCCTCTAAATCTATGGTTGATATGGACTTCGACTTTGTAGCTTCAAGAGCTTTGACTCCGTCACAAACGAAAAATGTCAAATACGTGAATTTCGAAGGAATCCAAAGTTTATCCTCCTCGCACCTTCTCGAGATCTAATGGTTATCAATGAACCTGACTTCCTCCGAAATTATCTTAATTGTCAATCCTCGAACTCCAATAGATTTCCCTTTCTATTGAGTCTTTGTCGCTATCTCTCCTAATCTTGAGTCTGACGCACTCCTTGCATTCCTAGAATCTTTGACAAAGTTAGGACTTAGAGATTTCTTCAAAATAAATCTTACTATTCATTCCTTGTGCTTCACAGTCCTGATATCTCGACACTTAGTCGATTCTTGACCCTGTGCACTCTTTGCAACACTCGGTCTAAGTTTCCCATTATCCCTCCTGAGCTTCTCTGAGTCAAATCTAGACTATGTTGACGCACTCCTTGGAGACAATATGCACTCCTTGCATCCGATCTCTCAGAAGAGAAACAATTGAAACTTATCTAATATTTCATAGGTTCATACATTCAAAAATATAACTCATACATTCATGAAACACAAAATAACAGAGAAGATTTAAGCAACAACAACACCACTCATTTGGATCAATATCACTCTTTTATCTGCATTCAAATGTAAATGGCTACAACTATGATAAAACAAAAACTAAAATTCAACAACAATTAAATCACAACAATATCCTACTAATTTGCAACAGCCTCATTTGGGCATACAATGCATCTACTTATACAAGAGGGCTCCTAGGGTTCCCTTCGATTACCTATCTTATTGAAGTAAAAGCTAACAACTACTTAACCCCTGTTACATTAAATTTTGAGACAGATAGATAAGAGAGAAAGCTCCAGATTTGTATCGAAATCAACTACATTAATGGAATTTTTGATCTCCCTCGATCTCACGCGGACATTTAGCCTCCAAACATTTAGATCTTCTTTAATTTTCAATCCATTCAAAAAGATTTGCAAGATACGCCAGCTTTTAAAATTCAAAAATAATTCAAAAGGCGCACTAGGGCGCTAAGTTGTCTCTCCATGTGTTCTTTGTTGACAATGCTCCTGCATCATACTCCTCTGGCCAAAAATTCATGTACGCATGTCCATGAGCTCTTGCATCGACTTTCCATGCTTCTGGATATCAAATTCATTTACCCAACTGACATCTTGTATTGGATTTCCCTTCCACTTTAACAAATATTCAAAATAGGTATTTCTCCTAGTCCTCATACCAATCCTCTGATCAATTATCTTCTCCATCTGTGGCTTCTTTGCTACAGGCATCTAATTCTCCCACTGAATATTTGGTTGGTCTTCTGATCTTTCTATGGCATCTTCCCTGTAAGGATACAGGTCTGAAACGTTAAATATGGGTGATATACCCACATCCTCTGGCAGCTCTATCTCATAAGAATTGGCACCAAATTTCTTTAGGATATTGCATGGTCCTATCTTCTTCAGCTTCAATTTGTTATGCGTTCCTTTTGGAAACCTTTCCTTCCTAATATGTGCTAAAACTTGATCTCCTACATCAAATTTAAGTTCTCTCCTATGTTGATCAACTCTACGTTTATACTCTCTACTATTGTTCTGCAACTACTCCTTGATCTGATTATGAAGCTTCTACCTTTCTGCAAAAAAATCTTCTGCACCAACGCTTCTGAATTCACTTTGCTCTAGATCTCTCACTTTTGATAACACCTCTTGGTTTCATTTTGTACACTATCTGGAATGGGCTCCTTCCTGTACTTTTGTTCACTGAGCCATTGTACGAAAAATCTGCTTGTGACAGAATTTGATCCCACTGGCTATGATGTTCAGTGACCAAACTCGTCAGCAAATCTCTTAAGATTTGATTTACCACCTCAATATTTCCATCTGTTTGAGGGTGATATGTTGAACTAAAAGACATTTTAGTCCCCGACTTCTTCCATAATGTTCTCCAGAAATGACCAACAAATTTTGTGTCTCTGTCTGAGACAATACTCCTAGGCAACCCATGAACTCTCACAACTTCCTTGAAAAACAAGTTTGTAATGTGCGTTGCATCATTAGTCTTCTGGAATGGGATAAAGTGTGCCATATTTGAGAATCTATCAACTACAACAAATATGGAATCACTTCCTCTTTAGGTTCTTGGCAATCCCAACACAAAATCCATGCTTATTGCATCCCAAGGCCTATCTAGAATAGGCAATGGATGATACAATCCAACGTTTTGTTTCTTTCCTTTTGCATACTCGCAAATCTTACATTTGTTTACAAACTTCTTCACCTCTTCTCTCATACCTAGCCAATAGTATGAACTATTCAACTGTGCAAATTTCTTGTCATGGTCGAAATGTCCCGCTAGACCTCCACTATGTTTTTCCTTCAGTAGATTTTATCTCATTGAACACTTTGGTATGCACAACTGGAAACCTTTAAACAACAATACATCTTGAATCATATACTCTGCCCACTAAATTCTGTCTCTGAGCACTGTATTTTCACATTCTTCATATGCTTCTTTAAAATCTGGATCATCACAATACATCTCCTTAAGGTGTTCAAATCCTAAGGTCTTCACTTGGTATTCATCCGAATTAGTTCAATATATGTATATATAAATCTATCTATAAACATAATCCATACGTGGTCCTTCCAATAAAAGCATGCAACCACCATTTCTGATCAAAACACCACACAGACAGTCATATACTCAAACCATCCATAAATTGCATAGACTATGAGCATACATGTCAGCATATAAATTTCAAGATACAAGATATAACACTTATCAGAAAAACACCAGAGGTGATGCAACTGCTAAGAGGGGTGCTCATTTCCACCCAACCGTAGGCTCAACGACTCCCAACGGATTTACCACTAGCCACCCCCAAGCTGAGACCACGATGCTACGAGACTGAGTCTCTGTTCGCTAGTGATCGAGAACGAAAGTTACTCTCCTTCTTCTCTGTTATCACTCACTCTGTATTTTCCAGAGTTCTTTTTCCTTCTCTTCTTCCCCTCGCATCTGCCCCCTCATCGCACATTCCTCCTGCCTTTTCTCTTTTCAACGAGGTTGCGTGTGGCACGATCTTCCTCGCGGTGGTAAGGTCTGAGGACTCTACAGATGGGCGGTTCACCCCCATCCCTCATTACTCATGAGGAGCCATTTACCTACCAACCTGGCGAGTGTTTTAATTTGGGGCCAACAAGTCGCTCTTGGTTCTTCGGGCCAGTGAAGTCCAAATATGGCGTTGGTTTCGGTGGAAGTTAACGCCACCATTACAGGTGCCTTCCACCACATTTCTTCAGCCATCATAGTCTCTTTTTCAGCACATCCCCCTCTCACCAGTCCTGCAATATATATATATATATATATATATATATATATATTCATAATATCATTTACATTCATCGACCTTTTTCACAAGGTCCATTCACATCACACATTCACATTTCTGAGTTTGCCACAATACTTGGCCAGTATAGTTATTTTTACAGACTGGGGGAAATAGGGTGTTACAATTCCCTCCCCCTTAAAGGAACATCATCCTCAATGTTCTATCTATCAACTTGACATGCATGTATAGATGTAAACAAAATCAGATATGCCCGTTTCATGGCATCCTCCATTTCCCATGTAGCCTCATCTGGGCCAAAATGTTTCCACTGCACCTTGACCTGTGCAATGGTTCGGTTCCAGAGTGGGCTTTCCTTTCTGTCCAGTGTGAATTGAGGTTCTGGTAGAAATTCTCCCTCCGGTTCCACCTGAATCACAGACCAATCAATTATATGGTTAGCATCATGTACATATTTCTTCAATAATGAGACATGGAAAACATTATGTGCTTTTACTGTGGGAGAAAGTGCTAGCCTGTAGGCTACATGTCCCACTCTATCTAGAACCTCAAACGATCCACAATACTGAGGTGCTAACTTAGCACAAGCTCCCATTTTTAGGGAACTTTTCCTGGGCCTAGCTCTGAGATATACATGATCTCCCATTTTGAACTCTCTTGGAGTTCTCTTTTGGTCGGCATAACTTTTTTGTCGGTTCTGAGCGGCCTTCAGGTTTTGTTTTATCTGAGTCACTTGCTATTCCATTTCTTTCAACATGTCGGGTCCAAAAGAAATCATGTTTACGGGATTACTCCAGCTGACTGGAGTGTTACACGGTCTACCATAGAGGACTTCGAAGGGACTCATCTTTAAGGATGCTTGGTAGCCGTTGTTGTAGGCGA
>ML809496.1:24330-36584 GCA_009831015.1 Picea engelmannii | reverse complement strand
ATTCATCGACCTTTTTCACAAGGTCCATTCACATTTCTAAGTTTGCCACAATACTTGGCCAGTATAGTTATTTTTATAGACTAGGGGAAACAGGGTGTTACATCTGGGTATGAATTGTAAAGCCTGATTATCGCTATACAAAACAAATTCTTTTGGAACAAGCTAGTGCCTCCATTTATTCAAGTCTTGAATTATTGCATAAAATTCCTTATCATATCTGGAGTACTTCTTCTTAGTGTCATTCAGCTTCTCATTGAAATATGCAACATGCCTATTATCTTGGCTCAAGACTTCTCCAATTGAAACTCCACTAGCATCACACCTTATTTGAAATGTCTTCCTGGAATTTGGCAAGATCACAATTGGTCGTTTTGTTATCTTCTCCTTCAGTATCTTGAAACTTTTTTCATCCTCTTCTGTCCACTTAAAAGAATTATGCCTCTTCTTCACTGTATCCAATATTGGTGCACAAATTCCACTGAAATTTCTAATGAACTTCCTATAGAAACCTGTTAATCCATGGAAGCCTCTCACCTCAAATATGCTCCTTGGTGATGGCCATTATTTGATTTCTCTCACCTTTTTTGGATCCATTTTAAATTCATTTGAAGAGATCACAAAACCCAAATAAATGAGTTTTATCTTCATAAAAGAGGACTTCTTCAGATTTATCAACAAATTCTCCTGTTCCAGTCTTCTCATCACCAATGTCAGATGTCTCAAATTCTCTTCTTCATTTTTATTGAAGACCAATATATCATCCAGATATACAATCACAAACTTACCAATGAAATCTTTCAATACCTCATTCATAAATCTCATAAAAGTACTTGGGGCATTTGTTAAGACAAATGGCATAACAAACCACTCATACAACCCATCATTTGTCTTGAAGGTTGTTTTCCACTCATCACCTTCTCTCGTCCTTATCTGGTGATATCCATTTTTCAAATCTATCTTTGAAAAAAAAATTGCTCCACTTAAACAATCCATTAAGTCATCCATCCTTGGAAAAGGAAATATGTACCTGATGGTGATCTTGTTTATAGCTCTTGAGTCTGTACACATTCTCCATCCTCCATCCTTCTTTGGACTCAACATAGTTGGTATTGCACATGGGCTCAAGCTTTCTCTGACCAATCCCTTGTTTAATAAATCATGGACTTGTCTCTTTACCTCCTCATTCTCTTGAGGTGTCAATCTGTATGTTGCTTTGTTCGACATAATTTCTCCTGGTATTAGATCAATGTGATGGTTGATACTTCTGATGGGTGGCAATGAATTAGGTAACTCATCCACTACTATGTCAACCAAATTCTCTAACAACTCTTGAACTTCCTCAAGAAGATCATCCATGGAAGTACTTGTAAGGACAACTCCAGGTTTCCTCACCATAACAAACTGCATCTCTTATTCCTTCTTAACTTCACTCAGGAGTTCCTTCCCACTCATGAGAAGTATACTTGTGTTGGATTCTTCCTTTACTTTATTCTCCTCTATTGGCAGCAACATGTTTTTCCTACCATTCTTCTCCAAAGTATAAGTATTTTTTATCCCATCACGAATGGAATTCCTATCAAACTGCCATGATCTCCCCAACAAAACATGACATACGTCCATGGTAATCACGTCACACTGAATCTCATCTCTATATCCTCCTATTTTAAATTCAATGAGGCATTGTTTAGTTACCATTACCTAGTGTCCTTTCTGCAACCATGAGACTTTATATGTCTTCGGATGTGCAGTTGTCTCTAGATCCAATTTATCCACCATCTCTGTGGATACTAAATTATCAGTGCTCCCACTGTCAATTATCACTTTCCATACTCTATCCTTAGTCTTGCAAGCAGTCCTGAATAAAATTTTCCTTTGCACTGGTTTTTCAATCTCTAGCTCTGGTTTCAAGAGAACCTTCTTCAACATCATATATCTTCCATCTTCATCACCTTCTTCTTCAACATTAAGTTTTTGCACTTTCGAAATGTGAGCTTCACCTCCTTCTTTATTTTTCTCGGGACATTCCCAAGACATGTGTCATGTCTTTCCGCATGAATAACACCTTACCTCTCCTCCTCTACCTCTTCCTCTTCCTCAAGGAAAATAATTTCTTCCACCACTCTGTCTCCCTTGGGAACTTCCTCCTCTTTCTGAGGGACTATGTAGTTTTTTATTCTCACCCTTGGGCTTCTGTGCCTTGTCTTGGACAATTCCCTTACCTTTGTTTGAACTTCTACCTTTTCTTCGCTGGCTATGTTTCCTTGCCAACTTATCTTCTACCTCCAGTGCAATCTGATAGGAATCCTCCATTGTCCTCACTGTCATAATGTTGATTTCATCCTGGATCTCATACCTCAGGCCATTGATATACCTAGCAACATTATCATCATCTTTCTCTTTATGTCCAGCTCTGATGTTTAGCCTGTAAAACTCCTATGTGTACTCTTTCATTGTCATTACTTTCTGTCTCAGGTTCTGTAATTTCCTGAACAAATTTATCTGATAATCCTTGGGTCTGAACTTAGGCTTTAGCTTGGCTACCATTCTATCCCAACTCTTAATCGTTGGCTTACCTTTTCTTCTTCTGTCCGCTAGCAATTCATCCCACCATAGAGCTTCATTTCGTTCTAATCTGGTGACATCATGTCACACCTTCTTCCCCTCATCAATGTCTTCATAGTCAAAATACTTATCCATTGCCCGTATCCAATCAAGCAATTCTTCAACGTCTAAGTTGCCTCCATACATCGACATGTCTATCTTTTCTCTAGCTCCCAATTTTATAATCGCTTTCAGCAAGCATTCCTCGGTAGCATCTTCCCCTGCAGCTTCTTCGACCTTTGTTTATTTTCTTTCTGCATCACTGACATCTCTAGCGTCAGGTTCTCTCCTTTGCACTGTCTCTATCACATCCAACCTTACACAAACTTATCTCATTTCTCTTTCTATAGCTTGATTTGTTACAGGTTGCTTTGCATGTCTTCTGGGTGGCATTGTGCTGACTTTTTCTCCACTCACATAGAGTACAATTTGGGCTCTGATACCACTTGATGCAGACCCCCCCTACTCTCCCTTGGGGTTGCGCAACCTCCTGGTCTAGGATCGATCGACTTCGGGAGATGAATTAGTTCATAGGTTCGCACTAAACCTCTTCTATTTTCTCCACAGGTAAAATTCTTACTTCTTGGGTGCGAAATCCCCTTTTTGGGAGTTTCTCAGTACCCACGGAGTCCTCCAAGTGACCCTAGTCAAAACCGTGGGCTTAAACCTTCGCGCCTGCACACTTTGAAACTTCAGGCTTCGGGTGTTTTCGACAGACCTGACTCCAAATCCTCTGAACTACGGACTTGCAAACACACACAGACCAGATATACTTCCACACTCCTTTCAAAACCAATGACTGAGATTTACTTCGAGACTCCAGCTTCGGCAGTTCCGAGTGTTCCAGACACCTCTTTCCTCTGAAGTGTTTTGTACCCGGAGCTACAGATCAAGTGCCACGTTCTCTTCTTGATCGAAGGTTTTGATCTACTTTGGGACTTCGATGTTCAGGAGTTTTGAACGTTCCAAATCCTTTTCTCCCCAAAGTAATTTTACCCAGAGTTATAGATCAAGTACCACACGTCCTTCTCCAATGGACGATTCTGATGGATTTTGACACTTCGAGACTTTTTTCCTTTGGGACTTCACTCCTCGTTTTCCCCCAAAGTGTGCTACCTTTGAAGTGACAGAGATGATGCCACGTGTCCACACAATCAACGGATAATTTTTTTCTTCTTACCTTTTGGATATTCGAACGACTTCTGGTCAATGGCTCCCCCTTTCCCTTGCTCGTTTCTCTGAAGTCCACGATCTGTTGACATGTGTCCTTCTCATATCAACAACCACGATTTATTTTGATAGTTCAAGCTTCGATATTTTTGGCTTCACTACTCTCATTTTCCTTCGGAGTGATATTCTCTTGGAGTACACGGATCTTCGATGCATGTCCTTCCTAGATCCAACGGTCCAGATCTACTATGTTCTTCATGACTTTACGAAGTTCGCACTCTGCTCCTCGCAAACCTTCCAGAGTTCTTACCTCCCAGACTCTCCGATCTACTGCCATGTACCCTCCTCTGGATATATGGTCCAGATGGACTTTGGCTTCGTAGCTTCGGGAGCTTTGAATCCGTCACAAACCGAAAACGTTGAATACATGAATTCCGAAGGAATCCAAAGTTTATCCTCCTCGCACCTTCTCGATATCTAACAGTTTTCAATGACCACGACTTCCTCCGAAGGGATCTTAACTTTCAATCCTCGAACTCCAACATATTTCCCCTTCTGTTGAATTTTTGTCGCTATCTCTCCTGAGCTTGACTCCGACGCACTCCTTGTGATCTTGAAATCCTTCACAAAGTTTGGACTTAGAGATTTCTTCAAAAGAAATCTTACTACGCACTCCTTGCGCTTCACAGTCCTGATCTCTCGACACTTAGTCGATTCTTGACCCTGTGCACTCTTTGCAACACTCGGTCTAAGTTTCTTGTTATCCCTCCTGAGCTTCTCTAAGTCAAATATGGACTTTATTGATGCACTCCTTGCGAACAATATGCACTCCTTGCATCTGAGCTCTTAGAAGAGAAACAATTGAAACTTATCTAATATTTCACAGGTTCATACATTCAACAGTATAACTCATACAATCTTGAAACATAAAATAACAGAGAATATTTAAGAAACAAAAACACCACTCATTTAGATCAATATCCCTCTTTTATCTTCATTCAAATGTAAATGGATATAGCTATGATAAACAACAACTAAATGACAACAATCTCTTACTAATTTGTAGTAGCCTCATTTGGGCATACAATGCATCTACTTATACAAGAGGGCTCCTAGGGTTCCCTCTGATTACCTATCTTATCAAAGTAAAAGCTAAAAACTACTTAAGCCCTGTTACATTAAAGTCTGAGATAGACAGATAAGAGCGAAAGCTCCAGATCTGTGTCGAAATCAACTACATTAAAGGACTATCCGATCTGCCCCAATCTCATGCGATCGTTCAACCTCCAAACATTTAGATCTTCTTTAATTTTCAATCCGTTCAAAAATATTTACAGGATACGCCAGCTTTTAAATTCAAAAATAATTCAAAAGGTGCGTTGGGGCGCTAAGTTGTCTCTCCACATGTGCTTTGTTGACGATGCTCCTGCATCGGTTTGGGTAGCATACCATCCTAGGTTGGAGTACCATCCTAGGTTGGAGTACCAACCTACATTAGGGTAGCATATTAGCTTGTGTTGGAGTACCAACCTGCGCTAGGGTAGCATACCATCTTGTTTTGGAGTACCAACCTGCATTGGGGTAGCATACCAGCCTGTGTTGGAGTACTAACTTGCGTTGGGGTAGCATACGACCCTGCGTTGGAGTACCAACCTATGTTGTTGTAGCATACTAGTCTATGTTGGAGTACCAACCTGCACTAGGGTAGCATACCATCATGCGTTGGAGTACCAACCTGCGCTGAGGTAGCATACCAGCCTACATTGGAGTACCAACCTGCACTAGGGTAGCATACCAGTTTGCGTTGGAGTACCAACCCATGTTGGAGTAGCTCCCACTATTGGGGATCACATCAATTCTCACTACTGGGGAATATTTCAATACTTCCCTTGTGGTCTCAGAACCAAGGAAAAGATATATATCCTAGTCCTTCTGACTGGATTCCTCCTCAGTCATTATAGAAAAGTCTACTAAAGAAATGGAATTTTCCCATAAGATATAATATCTCCCTGAAGCCTCTGAAGCTTCAATATATCCTTATCAACCCATGGAACCTGTCTGTCAGTCCTAGAAGACATCTTTCTCTTCCATATGAATTTGAAAGTCTGTGAGTCTCCATTCTCCCTCTGAAGCTTGAATTCTTCTGAGTCTGTATAATCTTCGGAGCCATCTTCTCCCTATGTGTGTGATTATTTCCTCTGAAGTACCATGTGAATGTTCATGGGGAGGTTTTTCCTATCTACTGGATCATGAGGGTTGACTCCCTCTAAACTCTATCTCCTTTTGAGTTGGTACTTGGTGGGGTCACCTACCTCACCACTGGTGGAGCCATATTCTCCTCATGATATGACTCATCAATGTTGCATCTTGCAAAGTCTCATGGGACCACACTAGTCTCTTCTTGGTTACTGAAATGATTTTGGGTAGGCCCTTCTGGCTCTACTAACTCTTCCTAATGATACGAAGAGTGATCAAATGCACTAGAGGTATTTTTTCAGTCATCTTTGAAGCCTTCTGCTCCTTAAAATCAATCTCCATATGAGATACCTTGTATCTCGCAAAAGTACCCTTTTTCATCTTCTTATTATTTGGTACATGGATGTATAAAAGTCATGCATACAACTTCTTATTTGGATAGTATGCACCATGTCTCAAACTAGAGACCATATAATATGTTGTCTCTTGCAACCATAACTATAGCTTCCCTCATAGTTATCACTTGTGACCTTCTCAGAACAAGGAAAACAAAGGTAAAATAGTGGACAAGAATAACACTCTTATAATAATAAAAGAAAGAAGGAGAACAATAATCACAATAGCTCCTTCTCAGATCTATTGCTTGTGACCTACCTGGAACAAGAGCCATAATAAAAATACAATAATAAGCAATAGGAAAAACACTCTTCGAGTGTTGTGATCAATCATTCCTCCATGGTAACTTCCATGGAATTTATAAAATAACCTTCCCGAGACAAGAGCAACAAGAGAAAAAAGTATAATAACATTTTCATAAGAACATATCTATGTCAACAAGAATAAAATACAATCTCATGGTAATCATCATATTACTACCAAGGTGACCTGCCTGGAAGCAAAATAAGAAGTATCTCCTAGACGAGATGTTAGTTCATGTTGCGACCAAGTACAATAAGCATTTATATCAATAGTACTCACATGCTTCCAAGTATTCATTGTATCTAGCAGTAATAGAACCCTTCAAGGATTGTTGTCAGAACTAGTAATGTAGCAATTATTAAACTTGATATGTGCAATTGGAAACTTATTAATTTAATCAATCAAACCTGGAGCCTGGAGTCTTATCTTCAAGAATGAGTGTTTTTGTTTTTCTTCCAATTCTCCTTCACTCAAGATGAAAAATATTCTCTCCAACATGTCCCATGTACTTAAGACAACATACTTTCCTGAATTTTTTTTTAATTAGGGAATATAATGCAAGAAAACTAAAAAATCTCAACCTTAATCAATCTAATACTTTGACTAGATTTAGTTCATAACTTTAACTTTGAACAAAGGTTAGTGTGATAATCATAACTTCAATAGATCAAACTACAACTAGATGTTCATAATATCACAATAATTTCATAATAGCTAGATGCATATCAAAATAATCAAACCTGGAGTGCGTTGTTCTGTTGAATGTGTTGGATATAAGATCCCTATGTATCTACGATTGTTTGTTTGGAAAAATGATCCCTTCTCCTGAAAAAACCCTTAATATAATGATACATTTTAAACATATACAAGTACATACCTCCAGCAACAAAGACAACATCTGACAGCATGACAAGCAATGATGAACCCAAATATTTCAAGGTGATCCAACTGGACATCTGAGGATAACTAGAGATGCGCTAGGGTATCGCGCACTAGGAAAACCAAAAGTTAGTATGAATACTTCACATAAACTTTCACTACAATTGGTATTGCAGCTGGTGTTGGCACTGCAACTGGCACTACAACTAGTGTTGCAGCTGGCACTGCAACAAGCATGAAGGAACTGGCACTGTAAACCTAGGGTTTTATGAGGAAACCCTAATTTCTCAACTTTAGAAATTAGTAGATCTGATCTGAGAAAGAGATGCATCCTACTTAGGCGATATTCTTAGTGGGTTTAGTAAGTGCTCAATGAGCTTGACAATGGGGGAAGCTGAGGATCTTCCTTCCAACGGTTAGACTGTTATGAAGGAAACCTGCTCTGATCCCATGTTGAAATTTTGGTATGCTCATTTAACCATAGACACTATCACATCATTGTCACCCAACCATAGACATTCACATATTCCACCCCTGAGCACACTAACCTTTACTTAGAATAGTTCTGGCAAGCCTACTCTAGAACCAACAGATAAACCCTAGCTGCTAAATGCAGAAACAACTCAAGACAAGTAGAGCGCTCCTTCTCCAAGGGTAGCGCACAAGAAACATAGTCTCCATATCCACATAACAAGTACCATACACAACTGTAGCAGTTGCAGCTGCACTACTCTCTCAAAATCGTGCGATGCTTAGCAAGAATATCACCAAGAGTATCACCAAGAATGTCACCAAGAGAATCACTAAGAGAGACACCAGGACCAAGAGATGACCATGCACCAACTGCAGCTCTCCGCCAGACTTGTGCTCTCACTAGGTGTAAAAATGAGCTAAAACGTCCTATATTTATATTGATCTGTCCAATGACTTTTCTGGTTGGGTCGACCTGACTTTCTGGTAATTATATTTTATGTTTATCTTTTTCCTATGGAATTGATTTGTATTTCTGGAAAATAATATTCTAATATTATTTATTCTGCCAGGTTGACTTGTCTTCTAGGGTTTCCAAACATCTGTTTAGTGGTTCACTTTCTTTAAAAATATTCTATTCTAAGTCATAGGTTACATGTGGAGGTTAATACCTCCTGCAACTACCAAAATATCAACACTTGGCACGTCGTATTTGGCATGAAAAAGGTCAACTTGATCCATATGTCATGCTCTTAAGATCAATTGAATGTATCTAGAGTTCTGAGAGCAAACTCCATGGTTTTATTATACAAACATTTAAGAGAGGTGCTTCTTTGGGTCAAAGGATGAAAGGAGGTGAGGTCGTAAACAATATTGTTTCAAACGGTCCTCAAATGAAGCAACCAATGCATCGGCATAAAGATAACCCTAAAGACAAAGCAAACTCAAAGTAAGATAAGGCTGTAACTAACAAGTATGTTGAGTGACAAGGTGGGGAATGTTGGTTATGGGTATGTTTCAAGTAGATTGTCAAGATCTATTATATCCGAAGATGTAAGACTGTCATTGAGATTAGGCTCCAAGCCATTAGAGCATGGGCCATGTATGGCAATTTTAAACTAGAATTGAATAAAACATTCAGTCATCGAATCTCAATACTCATGGTCTTCATGTGCCTTGAATGATGGGTAAAATTCTTGAAATTGAAGAGACAAATAATTTTTCTTTGTTTTTTGAGAACATGAGCATTTAATTAGTTTATACATGATGACATGAGAACATATCATAATTTAAATATTTCTTTCTTGGATCTATGTTTTTATTCTCTCCATGCAGCCTCAGAATAAACTTATGCATACCATGTGTGGGGGTGTGGTGCTTGTTTGGCCATGATAATTAGGGTAAAAACCCTTCTTTGGGTTTTTTGATGAATCCTTGAAATAAAGTGGGCATGCCTCTTCTTCCTTTTAAGGTTTCTAGAAACCCTACAGGCACAAACCAGATCTTTTTGAAGTCAATAGTCTAGTATGTCGGTTCTCCTAATTCACGTGTTTTAACATACAAAAAAATGTTGGTTGCAATGGTTTAGGAGAAATGACAACATGTATTTTTAAACAATTAAGTGACTCTTCTCCAAAAGAATAATAAACATCTCCACAACTATTGTCACTCTGCTTCTTCTTCATAGGCCAAGTGCCACCATGATCAAGTGTCGAGTAAAATATGTCAGTAGTGGATAGTCTTTCTAAATATCATTTGTAATTTTATTTAGAACTTGTTCAAGACGATATTCTTTGTTTGCTCATAATGATTTTCCATAACTACTTATCACTGCATCGGGCTTCCTAGGGGAGCCAACCTAAAATTCACTTCCCTACCCTTCCTTGTGAGTAGTTGACTAATAACACCCTTGCCATATTACAATTATAAGTGAATAGGACCTGTAATATATAAGTTGTACCTATTGAAGA
The DNA here is from genome assembly GCA_009831015.1 of Picea engelmannii. NCBI lineage: Eukaryota > Viridiplantae > Streptophyta > Pinopsida > Pinales > Pinaceae > Picea > Picea engelmannii. The sequence continues at coordinate 26,598 of ML809496.1, read as the reverse complement.
AATATAGATTTTCCCATTGAGCATCGATTGTGTTCCTGATGGACCTTCTCTCCACATGCCAGGTGCTCCTTGCATTGCAAAACATAAGGCCAATCTACATGGAAAATCGCCTCAAGTCCTTATTCAAGTGTTGTATTGTGTTGTTGGTTTGTAAGCATGTCTCACTATTGCTGGAAGAAACTATTCTTTGGAACTAGGGACTAATACGCTTTCCTCCAAATCAAGTAACCTTGGATCCATTTTCCCACTTGTCTATCTTATAGGATTTACAACTCAAAGTATTCTTATTGGTTTCCTTATTGTTTCTCTAGTTTGGGACCCAAGTATTTTCATTTTGCTGATATCACAAGGTCATTATATTCTATCTGCTAGAAATTTTCACATTATTTTCAATTTGATTTATTTGTTTGTTTTATATTTTTCATGTTCTGGCAATCCAATCCTCTGCATCAGCTGAATTCTTATCCAAATTCTTATTTACTGGCTTAATCTTGGAGATATTATCTGTAGCATTAGACATAAATATCCTCTACTCTACTTAAGGGAAGTTATTAATGTGGCGGCCAAGTGATTGACACACAAGTAGGAATTTCATAAGGTCAAGTAGATAATAGATGTCCTTGTGCCTCTTACAATCTAAGAGAACATGAGAAAGTATGCCTCATCATAAATTAACTTTGATATATCTCGTGACAACTAGAAATGTTTAGAGTGCAGACAATCAAGGTCATTTCTAATATATTTCTCAATGCGCCACTAAAACCATGGTATATTATGAAAAAAATTGTGTAGGTATTATTTAGACCCTAGGTTAACTAGTCCTTCATGTGAGGCTAAATAAAAATAACCCTAAATATGTTACAGAAGGAAATTTAACATTGAGTTGTTATTGATTGAATAACATATATGTTTGAATTAAGAGCAAGATTGAGCCTTGACATTTTCTAGTTCGTATATGTCTCAAGAGTTTTCCTTTGTGTCATTTTCCTATTCCATAAATGAATTGGTTGGCTCACATTCCAATCTTCTACATGGTTCATGTGTTTATATGATATTTGAGAGTATCTTAATTCCATAATTAAATTTCACTTTAAACAAGTTCAAATGTAGTTTAAACTCTAGACATCTATCCATGAAAGAAGTGCATCCAAAATCTAAGTTGTCCTACTCAAGGATTTTGTTTCTATACTTTAGCAAGTTTTCAAATCATAAATTGAATCCAAAGTAGGAAGTCTAGTACATTCATACAATGTATTTTCAATAGTTCAGATCTATTAAAATACTGGGTTTTACCTTGTAGATCTTAGAAAATTAGCAAAGTGTTTAAAATCTAGGTGTGAAAAACCATCATTTTCATTTTAAAATTCAAACCCCACAAGATCTAGGTTTGCTTCCAATATTGAAATAAAACAACTAGCTCTAAAATATCATATGTTAAACATAGAGAGTAGGGAAAATGCAGGTCTATCCAGTGAAGGGTTAGATTATTACCCTTAGTGCAGTTTCAAATATCTAAGAGATGAAAAAAATGGAGAATAGAACCAACACTCACCTTGTTTCTTCTAGACCTGAATAATAGTGACTCTCTAGAAATGATAGTGAATTATGCACTTGGATTCATCTTACTTGGCAAGAGTTTGATTTAGGGGTAAACAAGTCAAAAAAATCTACCCTAATGTGTGCATACATCAAGAGATGCACCATGAAAGAAAAAAATATCTGACAGATAAGATATAGTGATGAAATCACTCCATAACCTAGTTCAGAAATTAAATCCTTAAGACCCTAGATTTCCCAAGAGACCCTAGGGAAGATCTAATCCCTAATTTTAATTCCCTGACACTTCATTTCATATCATACCAACACACAGGAAAAAATAAAGTTGTCGTGACTTGAATTCGTGAAAATATTGATTTGAACACTAAATATTCATGCCACGCTATGCCCAAGGTATCTCATAAGTAGATATCTTGAACACTATCTACAAAATTATCAGATATGGAATTGTGTTGTTGTTGGAATGAAAATGGAAACAATTTTTTTATTGGGTGGAGTGTTGCGAAGTCTATAGGAGGTCATAGTGAAATAGGCTCCTTGGATCTGTAACAAGGAGAATAGGAAGGACATCGTGTATAATAATGGGTCGATAATTTTTTAGAGGAATCTCAATTTGAGGAGAGCCAACACAAATCCCCGTTCCACAAGAGTTGTATAAAAATTGTGTGGCCGCAATCTACTTCTAAATTGTTGGTTGTGGAGCCTGATTAT
>ML809495.1:149102-165847 GCA_009831015.1 Picea engelmannii | reverse complement strand
TCTTTAAACCCCAAAAAGTCTCACTTTGCTATGAAAGAAGGTAAACTCTTGGTCCATATTGTGTCTCGAGATGGAATTAAAATTGATCCTAAAAGAGTTGAAGCTATAGAAACAATAAATATCCCTAGGAATGTAAAAGAGATTTAGTCATTCTTAGGAAAAATAATTTTTTTGAGTAGATTTATCCCAAACTTTGTTGAAATCGTGAAGTTGATCACAGATATGCTAAGGAATAACAACGAAGTGAAATGGAAAGTAGAAGCCAAAGCATCATTTGCCCGCATCAAGAAGGTTATAAGCGAGGCACCTGTACTGGCAAGCCCTGATTATCTAAAAGATTTTTTGATTTTCTTGTTCGCCTCTGAACACACACTTGTCGCAGTACTCCTCCAGAAAAATGAAGAAGGTTTCGAGCAACCAATAGCCTTTTTTAGCAAAAGTCTTACAGACGCTGAACTCAGATACGATATAATGGAAAAGAAAGCATATGCTATGGTGAAAGCGTTAAAGGCTTTCAGAACCTACGTGCTACATTCCAAGGTAATTGCGTACATACCCACCAATTCCATAAAAGACATTTTGGTTCAGTCCGACAGTGATGGAAAAAGGGGACGGTGGCTTGCTAAAATTCAAGAATTTGATCTGGAGATAAAGCCGACGAGACTAGTAAAAGGACAAGGTTTTTCTAAGCTCTTAGCTGAATCAAATTTCAGATCCCTCAGAATAAATGGCTTACAGGGGTGTGAAGAGTGTGTGGACATGAACAAGCTCGAGGAACAAATAACTGCAATCAGAATTGAAGAGAAGTTTACCTCATCATATTGGTATAAAGACATAGTGTCCTACCTACTGACTTTGAAATTCCCGAGAGACCTATCCCCATCTAAATCCAGGACGTTGAAGATGCATGCGGTGAAGTACTGTATATCTGAAAACCAATTGTATTGGAAGGACCCACTAGGCTTCATGTTGGTTTGTTTAATTGAATCAGAAACAGAGAAGGTCGTAACAGAATTTCACGAAGGAGTGTGCAAAGGACATCACGCTTGGAGGGAAACGGCTTATAAGATCCTGAGGGCAGGATATTATTGGCCCAAACTTTTCTCAGACATCAACACAAAATTTAGAGCCTGCCACCCTTGCCAATTGTTCGCAGGCAAGCACAAACTCCCAGCACTACCGTTGGTTACGGTCAAAACGGAAGCCCCTTTTCAACAATGGGGACTAGATTTTATAGGTGAAATTAACCCTCATTCCAGCACTCAACATAAATGGATCCTGACTGCTACATATTACTTCATCAAATGGGTGGAGGCTATTCCAACTAGAAAGGCAACGAATTCGGTGGTAATGGATTTCTTGGAAGAAAACATTTTGTTTAGATTTGGCTGCCCCCGAAAGATAGTCACAGATAAAGCCAAGGCATTTAAATCCATGGCTATGGTCAGCTTTTGCCAAAAGTATAATATAGTGCTCGGTCATTCCACGGCATATTACCCCCAAGGAAATGGGCTAGTCGAGTCTTCAAACAAGAGTCTAATCACTATAATTAAGAAAGTGTTGACCGAAAACAAAAAATCTTGGCATGTGCATTTGAGATACGCTTTGTGGGTGAATCAGATAGGTACAAAAAAATCTATCGGCACTTCTCCTTTCCAAATGGTATATGGGACCAACGTAGTATTACCTATAAACCTAGCACTTCCCGTAATGAAACTTTGGCAAGATGAGAAAGAAGAACCAAATCATGTCACGAGAAGAATAAACCAGCTGATTGAAGTTCAATAGCACAAGGATGAAGTGGACGAAAGGCTGTAGAAATACCAGGACAACATGAAAGTGTTATTCGACCATAAGGCCAAGGATAGAGAATTTATCCCCGACGATTTGGTTTTGAAATGGGATGCTAGGAAGGAAGACTCGGAAAAACATGGTAAATTTGATCATATCTGGTACGGACCTTTCAAAGTCACAGCTCCTGAAGGAAAAAATTTGTTTCTATTAGAGAATTTGGACGGTAAAATCCGCAACGCCCCTGTCAACGGGCGTTATTTAAAACACTATATGCAATAAATGGTTTCCAAAATTTCCACTGTATATACCGGTTTGTGTTTTCTTTTTTATTTCAAAATTTGTTTTTGGTAAGTCTACTTTCATCACAAATAAAATAGGTCAGTGTTTTTTCTAGAAGTAGAGATACGAAAATTTTAACGCATTCAGTTCTTTTAAAGCCCTGATACTCTCCATGTTGTTCCCTTACAGGATCTCGGCTTTCAACCCGGACGAGTGAAAGGAATAAAAATACGATCATATATCAGAGGATAAATTCGCCGAAAACACGTGATAGAAAATATTTTTCATTATTTTAGAAGAGAACGAAGTGGTAAGGCAAAGGTACGAATTCCAGAGAGATCTGTATTTCAAACGAAGGTGTCTAAAGTGTTGTGACAGTCTCATAAGTATGATATGGAATTAAAAGAACAAGTTATTACTCTGGGTCCTAAGAGTTTCACTTAGATAAAGATAAGAGGTAATTAAAATAAGCAGAAAGAGTAAAGTGTCTCAGAAAAAAGGTTCCAAGAGTCGGGTTTAATCCATGACCCCTATTTTTCGAATTCCAAACCTTTCTTCGTCACCCTTTTTTCTGTCCTTGGATTTACCTTCTTAAAAATCCAAGCACCTTTCTGGGTTTCCTACAGGGGAATAAGAGGTTAAATTTTATCTTTGGAAGTTGGAAAACAGACCTTGGAAAGTAAGCCAGTCCTCATAAACTCCTCAGTCTCCTACTAAACAAAGTTATGCGTAGGTTGATCCTGAATCTTCTAGGTTTTTTAACAGTCTTCGAAGGATTGAGGCTTGCTCAAAGGAAGGCCCCCGGAAGTAATTTTTCCCTTTTTCCCTGCGGGATAAGGTTTTTTGAAAGTTAAGAGAAGGTTGGTCCCGAGTAATCAAAGCAATTTGACAGACCTCCACTGCGAATATTACACAGATATCATCCCTGGTATGCCTTATACAAATTGATTGCCCCCACTTCGTGTTTTAAAAAGTAAAATATAAGACAGATGGTGAAAGGAAATTCATATTTGATTGCCCCCATCTAGTCCATGAAGACGATGAAAGGAAATTCATAAATGATTGCCCTCGTCTCAGCATTTAAATGCATAATTATGATTCGAAGTGGTGAAAGGAAATTCAGTAAAAAGGGTTGGATAACTTCATTGGGGTACTGAACAGGCTCACTGGAAGTGAAGCAATATCTGAGATATCTATAAGGCTGTCATACGTAATTTTCACTCTACTCTAGTAACCAGCCTTTTTGAAACCGAATCTGCATCCCAAGTTCAGACAGGACCCCCCCCCCCCGATTAAAAGCATGAAATTTACTTCGTTTGATGCAAGCCAAAATCCACAAGATCTGTTGAATTTCCTAGGACTGTTTTGATTATCTTAAAGCAGACTTGAATTCAATATCGAGAAGGAGAAAGTCATTGAAAGGGCTGCAACTGAGTTTAGAACGCAATTGAATGTTGAAAAGATTTTCAGAGGTAAAGACTAAATCTCTTTTTCCCTCTGTATCCCCTTCCTAAAACAAGTTTCACAGAAATAAACCAATGACTCCATTTACCCAATACAGGCATGTGGTCTATTGTTCTTCTCGTCTCGCAGGAAGATGGGATGCCTAGTTGGAGCCTATGTTGGAGACGCCTTTTACAAGTGTTGAAATGTAATTCTTGAAATCAAAAGTTTACCCCGACATGCGAAGTGGCAATGTTCCTTATAGTCCTAAGTCACTATCACTTAACCGTTAAGAAAGTCTATCACTTTTATTACCTCGCGCTATCGCGCTTTAGGAGTTACAAGTCGCAAGGTTTTCAAACTCCGATATGCGAAGTCGTGAAACAGTTTTAAAAAGTTCACTCGAGTTGGTGTCAAGGGTAAGTCACTTTAAACCCTAGTTAAGCACTGTCGGGGTTTCGCGACTCGGTGATCGCTCTCCCAAAAAACTATACCTTCATAGCCCCAAGTCGCGAAGTCACAATTTTTATAAATTAAGCATGGGTTATTTAAGAGCTTAAGTTAGATCACGTTTTTTAAACTAAATCACATCATCGTGATTTTGGGTTTTGGGGGCTCAAAGGATAGGAGTGATTTCTCCCAATACGACGAACGTCGAAAAGGGGAAATTAAAGACTAAAACAAACTTAATTAAAGGAGATAAGTAGGATTAATCGATGCATCAATGAAAAATTTAATATGCACCATCCGCAGAGTAATTTTAAATGTTTTTTGCATTGATTCATGCTATGACTTGTCAAACAATTATGGCATTTATTTGGACTATGGCGAGGTGACAGATAGTAGGATCTCATTTTTACTGCTAAATATTTATTTAAGCAATTTGATCATTTGGTTTGCAAGGACACCAGGGTTTTAAATGACTAAGATAAGGGGTTTGTTTCATTATTTCTATTTTATTTCTATTTTGCACGCAGAGCTTTTTTCATTAGGATAACTTATGTCTGTATTTACAATTCTTACTACAGGTGATATGCATACAGAATTATCTTTCATGGCTCCATGAAAGGCATTCGAGGTGGCTGCCGAAAGTTTAGGTCAGGGCTCTGATGTTGTTTTTGATACTTCACCCCGAAGTATTAATACTGTCAAAACCTGGACATACATCTCCGACATTCCTCAGTTTGAATCGATGAATTGTTCAAATGATTCCAGCGATAATGAGAAGGATGATTTGGCCACCAAATACAAAATCGTCATTCAGGCAGAAATGCACAAAATAGCGGCAAGACCATGACTCCTCCCCTATTATGATATGATTAGATGGGCACTAGACCATGTGGATATCCCGACCAGAAATGTCATCAACAAGAATAAGGTGACGATTGGGACTTTTAGACCAGAACATTTGCAGGCAATGTATCAGTTGTCACCCAAACCAAACTTTGCGCACAATGCCAAATTTCTGGAAGGTTTCAAGGAGAAGAAATGCGAGAAATATGGCAGAAACTTGTCTGATATGATCAGGGATTGGGTTTCACACCCTACAAAATTCAGGGTGGATTCTAATGGAATTTATTCAGTCTCCTCCTTAGAGCCACCATTCAGGTATATAGCAATGATGGCATGTAGGTTGTATGGGAGGGAGGACACCACACATTGTTTTCTCCCGTGGATGCCTCTAATTCATACAGTCGTTGAAGGTCTTTCTTTCGACTAGGCTAAACTGTTGTCGGATAGTTTAACCAGTTGAATTACCAAATATCGAGCACAGAAGGCGAGTGGGAAAGCAACTTCGTATTTCATGTTCACCTACATCATGGAGGCCATTTGTTTCATGACGCCTTTCCCTCTAATGAGTTGGAGCTGGACTCCACCTAGTACAAAGCCCATCCATGTCTACCACTCGAAGCTTTGGGAGGATAAGGCCAAAGAATTCATCTACGAGATCTTCAACTGGGTAATGGTGCCATTGCATGTCACCATTTTTGGCCAACCACCTCCCAGGATATCAGATAGCATTGCGACCAGACTAAGCAGTGTAGCAGATTGGTATCCAGAGGTGAAATTTTCATATATCAGGGTTTTCGACACCTCTGTCCCTCCATATGCCCTCCCGTTATTCCTTCCAGATAAGCTATTGTGCCGTCAAATCGCCAAACAGTCTGTGCTTGGTGAGATAAGCAAGGAGCTCAAAGGAGTATAAAAAAAGGTATGGTTGCCCTTCCCTATTCGTATCGTTGCATATTCCTTGTTATATTTTGGCCACGCCAAAGACGAGGCTGCGGCTCTTGAAGAAATGAAGCTGGTAGACATTGAGTTTAAGAAGCATGGCCCTAGTAAGGTTGTGAGAAATCACCTGGCAAGTTGCATCCTGAAGAGGTATGAACACAAGGATTCCCCGCATGATGAAATATTCTGGGGCATGAGGTCCTTCACGGAAGTCCTAAGTCAGATTCAAGCCTTGCCACCTAGAGACATGACTGAATTTTTGAAATTTCAGGAACACCGACAGAGTTGTCGCCCCCAGATTTTACAGGGTGAAGCCCTAGAGCTTCCAGTTACAAAGAAAACGGGAGCCAAAGGTGCAAAGGACTCGAGTCCTAGAGGGGAGAAGGACCAAGGGAAAAATAGGGAGGTGGGAACCTCAGAGCTAGGAGTCGAAGTCCCCCAGAAGTAGGAACGAAACCCCAAAAAGGGCACATCAGGAAAGCAGGCCCAAGGCCAAGTGGAGATACCTTTGCAGGGATCAGGCGACTCACTTTCACTCGTGCCAAACAAGCTAGTTACAGAAGTCAGCCCGAAACAAACTTCCAAGAAAATCGGTAGTCTGATTGCTATTGTCACACCCTTGCAGTTCACAAAGGGGAATCCTGATGAGGGATGGATTTTCAATGAAGAACAAATGCCTATTTTTGTAGAGGAGTTGCCTCCCAATGAAGTTTTCTTTGACAAGAAAAGAAAGGCCATGGTAAGGAAAGGATTTTATCAAAAAGAGGGCATAGTAGCTAAAAAATTTGAAATCATGACAGATGGGAAGGCCGCGAAAGAGGAAAAATTTGTTGAGGAGATAGATGGGATGCTAAGGGCTTATGCTACAGCCAATCAGTACTCAGTTAGGACTTTGACATCCCAGTTGAAACGAAAGAACCTCTTGATCAATAAATTGAAAGCTAAGGTAGCTACTGCCGAAGCCAATGTCAGGGACGAGGTGAGCAGGAGCATTGAGGAAGCCTGAACAGCCAACCTGCATGAAATTGAGAAGCTCAGGTCTGACCTCGAGCAGGTGCACCATTCGGTGCAAACTAGCCAAACACAGGTAAGCCAGCAGAGGCAACAGATTATAGAGTTGTAGTCAAAATTGGAGGTGGGCGAGAAACAGGTTGTAGACATAAAAATGTTCAGATTGCAGTCCATTGAAATCTAACATAAGGTACTTATGGCTCAACAAAACATGTTGGAAAAGATGAGAACCATTCAGAACCATTTCCGAATGATAGAGAAAATATTAGAGAACATTTCTTCGAAAGAAAGAGAAGTCGGGGCAGCACGGGTCACTTTCCAAGACGTTGTTATATCTATAGCGAAGATAGAGATGGTCAGCACCTCAAAATTATCCATCGCAGAACAAACCAGAGGTAATATCCTGTTGAAGGTCTGGGAGTAGAACATATTGGAAAGCAGGGGGAGAGCTAATGAAGTAAATAATTTTTGTGAGGAAACGTTCTCTTTAATAAGTAAAGGTTTTCTAGATCTTGATGAGGAGAGCAGTGTTGGGACACTGGGAAAAATAAATATTGCTAAACATCTGTTAGACATCAAAGAAAACATGGAGGAGCAGCAAGTGGCGATATCCCAGATCATCCAGGTTGATATGACCCAAATAGACAAATGGATAGTACAGCCAAGTTTACAATTATGCTCCATCATCACAGAGGACCGACAAGTGGGAAAAAATTTATCACAACTGGCGAAGAATTATTACACTCTTGAAGCAAGCAACCAAGTAGAGCCTTCCAAATTGATAGCCCAATTCGTGGAGAAGTGTGTCACTTGCACCGAGCAGGTGAAAGAGCAGGCTTCTGGTGTCAAATAATGACAGATGTTTGTCTGTTCTATTTTTAGAACCCAAAGAGAAAAGAAAGGAAGGTGCTCTGCCTGCAGGAAGGAGGACAAAGACAAAGAAGTGAAACGCATAAATTTCCCATTTTGTAACCAAAAACTTCTGGAATGATTGAGATTCTAGCATTTAGAAGTTTGTATAAATATGCATTTTGAAGTAAGAATAAGGGTTGGACCTTTCTTGGCCGATTGTAATAGACTTTCTTTCTTTGAAAATTAATATAAAGAAATCCGAAGATTCATGATTCTGTGAAGAATGAGTTATGATTTTTTTTTTCTCTGCTATCTTATATTAAGTTTCATTTCTCATACACTTTTATGATGAATGCTTAGCTACAATTTAGTGCAACTTCTATTGTGGTGACTAACGTTTAGTCATCTAATCGCTTGCATTTTTTCCTCTGTACCGGCTATCAGCAGGTACAAGACCTGTGAACTTTTTAGATCTCTATATTTTATGCTTTGTCAGATTACTTCTTGCATTTCTTCTTCTATTTACAGGGCGAGATTCTCCCTTGATAGGAGCCTTGCATTGTCGACTGCTTAATTTTTTCTCACATTTCATACATGATTCTTTAAAAATTTAACTCAGTTACAGGAGAAGGCCTTTGGTTTGTGTTCAATATTTAACATCGGATTTCAAAAGTTCTCTTTTATACGATTAAAGAAAAAATTGAAGTGGCATTTTAAACCTCGAACTTTCTTTTCATTTTTTGTTCCCCCGTGACTGTGCCCTTTGCAAGACAGCCCAACATTGAACCCGGCCTATCGGATCAAACCAGCATCGCTTTGAACATATTTGACACCATACTTAAAACCACCATCACTCGGGTCGAACTCGAACATTCATGGGCTGCAATTGAACGGGATATCAACATCCAGGAACGTTTGGAAGCGAGACAGAGACAACTTAGAAATCAACCTTAGCTTCCCTTTTCCCGAGGGTTAATTTTTTCCCTTTTTTATCTTTTACTCACTTTCGAATGCCTAGGCCCTATACTTTTTAGCCTTAAGTACAAACTCTGGAACAACATCGTCTATGAAAGTGATTCTCCTAGGGAGCACCAGGCCCTGGGCTTTGGTAATTTTTGGTGGGGGTTTTGGTTTTTCAAGATCTATTTTCTTAGTCATACACACTTAAAAGAAATTCAAGAAAGAAAAACACCTATGCAACCTCTTAATGTGTCAGCAGGAGGTAGGTGTTGGCATAAGCATATTAATTATTGCATGTGTAGGTTCTTACCTTCCGTCTTCAATCCCTCGTCCTCCAGAGGCACAATCTATGCTACCTTTGACATTCTCCCCGACAACGGTGCCAAAATGTTGGAGTCTAAAGATGTCCTAAAACAGCCTTAGTTTTAACATTAATTTATCAACCCAAGGATTTGTCTTTTATCTCAAGAACATCAGCAAAGTCTATGCGGATAGCTTGTAGAGGATGAAATCGTGTAGCTAAAGCAAACTTGGGTTTATCTACAATCAAGTTCCTCAAATGCTCATTTAAAGATTCTAAGATTAAGATCTTATTTAACATAATTGAAATCTAATTGTTGACATGTTGTGAATGAAAAGGAACTAGCTAACCTGCTAAATTCATTTAACTAAAAAGCAATGATTGAAATTGAGTAAAGACTTGCAGAATTGACTATTAACTAGGAATTGAATTGCTGGAAAGGAAATAGCGAACTATTCTAATAGAAAGAAACTGCAATTGTAATCTAATTGTAAGGAACAATAATCATAACTGAATGGAAAGGAACAGTAATTGTAACTTTAACTGAAAGGAACGGCAATTGCAACCTATTCGAAAGGAACAGCTAATGTAAATCTTAAGTAAAAGGAACAGCGCATATGAAAACGTGAGGAACTGTCAAACAACAAACTACAGTAATGGAAATTGGAATCAGCAATCATTAACACTCGAGAGATATCTATCTTTTGTATGCAAACTATATGGAATCATTATCACACGTATGAATTCGTTTTAACTATTGTGAAAGGGAATTGAATCGTAAAACAGAAATTAAACTGAACAGAAATCAAAATTATACAATTACAGCTGAAACAATAGCTCCTTTAGACTGGGCCCTTGGTCCTTAGAAGCACTACTACAAGAAACTCTGCATATAGAAATGGTGAAAATGATCAAATCTTTTATTAACTTCATAGCTGGTACATCATTCACAAAAACGGCTTGTGCAGAGTAACTCTGAGTCTGAATACTTGAACGTAATTCTTAGATTGTCTTTTAGAATCTATTATCCTCTATATATACAATAATCTGAGTAAATCAATTCATCTTGAGGATCGGAAGATCCTCAGGATTGCTTTACTTATTATAAAGTTACAATATAGAAAATCGAATCATCTTTAAAACTGCTTTTGCGCCAAAAGTCCTCAACCTCCAATGGCTCACGTATCTTCAATATATCCTTTGCTATTTTAGTTTATACAATATTTAACCAATCTTGTAACAAAATCAAACAATTCCAACCGTATTTTAGAATTCATTCATCATGACTTCAGTAATATCACTAGAAGACATATTAATCATTTTCTATTCTACTTATCCCTAATTAACAGAAAATTCACTCAAGATTGTATCACAAACTGTATGAATAAGGAGGATATTTATACCTTTTTCATAACCCAACAGGGATTGAGGCCTTAGATGATGTCTTCCTGGGGCAATGGGGGGATAAAAAAGACTTTATGTATTATATCACAAATTTTAGGTCCCTAAAGAAAAAAGAGGGAGAATTTGTCTCTTATTTCTCCAAGAGATTCAACAAAATGTACAATAAAAACCTCGTTGAGATAAAGCCTACAGAAGCCTCTGCCAAAATCACTTATGCTAGTGCTTTTGACCCGGATTTTTTCCTCCTCCTCAGATAGCGAAGATCTACCTCCTTGGCTCACATGCAAGATGCGTCCCTGGAAGTAGAATACAATGTGTTGGCAGTTGACAGACTTAGGAATAAAGCTGACAGGGACAAAGGAAGGGGAATATCTGAGGCCTTAACCTCTGGTTCTTCTGCATCCTACCCTCAAGTGGATGAATTGACCAAGATGGTGAAGTCCCTTTCTGCAGAGATGGAGAAGATGAAGTTTGAAGGGAAGCAAGGTTAATTTTTACACCAGCTCTAATGGTGTATCAAATATTGATTCCCTATCATCCTCATTTCACACATCCCTATCATAAATAGGTGCATGCTCATCCAAAAGGTTAATTTTTACTTCACACACCTTCAATTTATGCCATGTTGCAAAATGCTCATGCCAAAAGGTTAATCCTCATTCACTGCTAATTGGGGCTCATACCACTCAGGATGTTTGATCGTGCGAAAATATTTGAATGTGTAAATTGCCTCACTAAGTGCCATATACTCCCTCAAACAATCTATAAACTCCTCATCTTGCGCACACTGGTATGCCCATTGATTTTCCATTTGAAATTTATTCTCACTTAATATGCTTCAGGTTGGGAGGATACAATGCTCTGATACCACTGCAATATCTCTAATAGAGCTATGCTTGGATATTAGGTTTGTTGTCAATTATATTGTTACAGTTGTGTACCTTTTTCAAACACGTGTATACATATGTTGTTATGTTGATTGATCACTTTCTTCAAATAGATTGTTTTTAATATACTCGTGGACGTTTCATCAAACATATTGCATGAAATTCTAGTACACATAGGATAGAAGAGACAAAATTGAAATTTTATTATGAATGGAAGATAATACACAACAATAATAAATATCTAATGGTTGCTACAACAGTTGCAATACAATAGTAAACACTACAAAATTCAAAACAAAACTTGGATTGATGTCAATGTCTCCTCAACAGATGGTGCCAAACTGCTCCAAGGCCCTACCACCCTCCTACGATCCTCCAAAAACAAAGAATAGGGTTGCAACCCTCCTCCAAACTCCCATGAGTCTGCAATAGTCCCACAACCTCTCTACTACCCCTCCACGGACGAACCAATGGGCTCAAAACCCTCCTCCCTACCTTGTGGCTTCAACAATTGGGGCTTATGACCCTCTCAAACCTCTGTGGATCAACAAAAGGGGGTTCACGACCCTCCTCTCACTCTCTCAGCTTGTATAATCCCTTGCATTCCCTCCTACACCCACCAATCTACAAACAAGAGGGAGGAAACTCCATTGAGTGATTTCATGATCTCCCATGGAAGCCCAAAGACCTCTCAACCTGCACTAGATTTCCTCCTAGCCTTCTCCAAATGCCTCGCGACTTCCTAAACTCAACACGACCCTACAAAAGATAGAAATAAACACTCCAAGAAATCCTCATGAAACCTCAAAACAACTCATTGTACCTCTGGACTGAAAACCAACCACAAAATGAAGTTCTGATGAAAACCATCTATGGATCTTCTCCTTTGTCTAGCTATTTTGGATGTTGCACCACCAAAACAAGACCAAAATGGAAAGGTTTTTGTTAAAACCCTAACAAAAATATGGCTCTCAAGAGCACAACAAGATAAGAGATCAAATAATAATGAGGAAGGTGAAGTGCTACCCTTCCTTTATACTTCTCCATGTCCCTTATATATCTTTCCCCTTTGAATTTATCCACATGACCCTTATTTCCCTTTTTTCTTTTCACTTTATAACCCTTTTTAACCCCTTTTTAATGCCAAAAAGTTATTAATTAACTTTTAAGACAATCTTGGACACCAGAAATCCCTTTCTCAAAATCCCAACCTTTCAATATTTTCATCTTGGTTCCAACGAGATATTACACTAAGGTATTCCCTCAGATAATATGATCCTAACAACATCATTAGTTCATTTAATTAAATTATACTCAATAATAACCACAAATTACGAGAAACGTCGGAATGCCACATAACTAAGAACAAATAGTGTGGAAGTGATCTTGATGATGAAAGATGGTAAATGGACTAGGTTGGTCCTCATATAACTCCTCCAAGTCCTCTAAATTGACTGATAACATAACCTCACCCTTCTGTCTGGGTTGATATAAACCTCGAAAATCATCTCCAACTGCAAAACAGGGGATTCCAAAAATGGGGACATTACATCTTGTAATTTCATTTTTAATTATGAGGTACTCAATATATAGGGAGCCTTGGACACTAGTGTAGGTCCAAGCACAAGATCATTCATGAAATCAATATCTGTTTTTGGAGGAAGTCTTGACAGTTCATCACGGAACACATCATTGAAATCTTGTGAGACATGATAATATTCAAGCTTTGAACCTTTATATTTTTCCGCATCTAATACATAGGTTGCATATAATTGGAAACCTTTTCTAAAACATTTCTTTACCTGCAAGGATGAAATCTTCTTAATAGAAATTTCCTTGGATATGCCCCTTATTTTCCTTGGGTTTCCATCTTCATCAATGCATTCAAAAGTCTTGTTGTAACAATCAAGTTTAACTCAATGCGCTTCCTACCAATGCATTCCAATGAGGGCATCATATAAGAACCAAGTGGCATAAAATTTAGATTTTCCAATGTGAAGAGTCCATTTATCTCTAATGCGAATCTCTCCACCACTTCACTAACCTTTCTCTTGGTTTCAATGGCTAGCTAGACTAGCCGTGACTTAGTATGCTTGCACTTCTTAATAGCACAAGTTTCAACAATTTTAGAAATAACATAACCATGACTATATTTGAGATCAGTTAAAATGGAAATAGATTACTTATCAATCTTACATTCAACCTCAACCATAACTAATTGGTGATCTAATCAATGGTATTCCAATGAAACATATATTCTAGGAACAATCCTTGCTACATCATCAATAGTTGTATCCTTTTGAATGTTATGAACATTCTTGGCACTCCTATTTTAATGTGGACAATTTGTAAGCAAGTGATCTTCTCCACATCCCCAACATTGAATAGGATACCTTGGCTTCTCTCCTTTTTTCTAAGGAAAACCTCGCGGAAAACCCTACGAGTACTTCCCCATGATCCATGGATGGTAAATAGGGTAAATTGTCAGTCCTGATTACAAAGCCTTACCCAGTGGGGAAATTACCTTGGTTTATCTCCTACCCACTTAGTTGTCGTATTCGCATCTTGTGGTGGTTGCTTCTATTGATTTTTACAACGAGGAGGATTGAACCCTTTCTTTCTTTGATTAAAATTCTCCCTCTTCTTTTCCTTCCATGCCTTGTGGAATTATGGCTCGTGTTTGTTTTGATCATAACAATGTTTATCCTTTCTAATGGTCTCACCTAGAGTTTTGGGTTCATCAAACTCAATTCTATGTTTGTAAGACTGTGTTAATCCACTTAGGAAATGGTGGATCTTCACCTTCTCATTTCTGATGTACATGAAATATCTCAATAGCTCCAGGAATTTATTTTCATATTCATCCATGTTCATTTGCCCCAACTTTAGCTCATGAAACTCTTTGATTTTACCATCATAGTATCTTTTAGAAAGATATTTGTTTCTTAAAAACTTTCTTGAACTACTTCCAAACAATATTTCTCTCATTGATTTTCTTAAGTTCCATTCCAACTAATATTATTTCCATACCCATGTACTGAGAGTCATAGAAAGAATTATCCACTTCATAGAATAAACCCAAAGCTTTTCCAATTTCCCTAAGTACCTCATCCGACCACAAAATTAGGGGGAATCCCAACAACCTTATCCGTGTGGGATGAATGAGTATCGAAGTCCAAGTGCCATTTCTCGAGAAATAAATATTGGGATCCCCACTTCCATCTATTCTAAAGGACTCATTTACCAAAACCATGCTACGAGGAGGGTATCCTAACACCACTTCAAAATTACTTGTTCATTCAAAAAGTTGCTTACTTATATTAAATAGTTCATAGTCCTAGATTCCATAAATCTCATTAATTAAAGGTTTCTTTGTATATTTAACATAGAATATGTTGTTTAAAAGGATTTTGAAAGTCATATTTTAAAGTAGAACTGTAAATTGAAAAAGAGTGTTGATCCCTAGGGTAAATCATCATCTTAGCTAGTTAATCTTTCTGTTACCTTTTCTTTCTTCCTTGACTCATACTGTGTCACAACTCTAATTTTACTTACCCTGGTTGACCATTTAATTGAGGTAAATTAGTACATATAATTTACCCATCCTTTTTGGCATCGTTGTCGGGGAGTTGTCCAAAGGTAGAAAACAGTTAGAAAGTAGATTATTTATGAGTATTAGTACTAGTTTGGTGGCGGGGGAACTTTAAGATGAGAGGTAAGAACCTTTGCATCTGTTATAGAATGTTCCCCCAAACCCAATGGTAGTTTTTCTTTTTTTACTGCTTTCATGAACAAACCTAGGGAGCCAAAGGGTAGATATATCAAAACCAAACCAAAACTTCTAATCAAGGTTCCTTCTAACCTTTTTGGAGGAAGGAACAATCCATCCATAAAATATGCAGAACGGTACTGAAAAGTATGGGATAGCTCAACCCAAAGAGCTAAAAAAGTCTTAGAAGAGACCAAAATTGAGGAAACCATAGAGCAGAAAATTGAGACATCAAGAGTAGTGGAACAGGAGGCAATCCCACTCAAATCTTCATCAGAACCAACCAGCACTCTGATACTACAATAGGAGGAGTATTAGGAAAAAATAAGACCAACAATCCTATGCCATTTACTTTGTGAGTAAGAACTTGTCCCCTGCTGAGATAAACTATACAGTCACTGAAAAAGAATTCTTGGCACTTTTCCATGCCATCAACAAGTTTCGCCATTATATCACAGTATATGAGGTGTTTGTACATACAGATCACTCTTCCATTATATTTCTCATGAACAAACCTATTATCAATGATCGAGTAACTAGGTGGATCCTTTTATTACAAGAGTTCAATATCATCGTCCTTGACCGACCAGGAAAAGAGAACTTGGTAGATGATTTTCTCTCACGCATTAATCATGAGGGTGATAGTATTCTTGTTGATGATAGTTTTCCATATGAGAATACATTTTCCATCTCTGTAAACACTCCATGGTTTACAGACATGGAAAATTATTTGGCTACTAGAAAATTACCAGCTCATTTGTAACCTCGTGAAAAGCGTTGAATTATAACACAAAGTGCTAACTACTCTTGGGTTGGCCATGACCTTTTTCATACTGCGATAGACTTGATTATTCGTAGATGTGTCCGAGAAGATGAGATAGATGAAATCCTACAAATTAATCATGATGGACCATGTGGTGGACATTTTTCCAATAAGCGTACAACATATAAGGTTTTACATTCAGGTTACTATTGGCCTAGCATTTTTAAGGATGCTGCCAAATATGTGAGAAGTTGTGATAGCTGTCAGAGGATAGGAAGACCCACATCAGTTGATGAAATTCCCTTACATGCCCAAGTTATGATAGAACTTTTTGATAAATGGGCCCTTGATTTTGTCGGACCAATTTCCTCCATGTCTCGTAAGAAGAATTATATTCTTGTTTGTACAGATTATGTCACTAAGTGGGTAGAGGCAAAAGCCTTGTTTAGGGCTACTGAAAAATCTATTGTTGAGTTCATTTATGAAGACATTTTTACCTGCTTTGGTATTCCTCGTGACATTGTCACAGATCAAGGTACACAATTTACTTCTAAGTTGATGAAGGAATTAACGGAAAAATATGGGATAAAGCATCGTAATTCCTCTCCATACTACCCACAAGCTAATGGCCAAGTAGAGTCAACAAACAAAGTATTGGAAACTATCCTAACAAAAACTTTCCAATTACACCATAGAGATTAGGCTGATAGAATTCCAGAGGCTTTTTGGGCATATCGTACCACATGGAGAAACACCATTGGGCATAACCCATACAAACTAGTTTATGGAAAACAAGTACTCTTACCGATTGAATTCCAAGTAAGGACTTTTCGTATTGCTGCACAATTGGGATTAGACTTAGATGAGGCACAAAAACAACAAGCCCTACAATTGAACGAATTGGATGAGATTAGACAAGATTTTATCCAAAGGATAATTTTAGTTCAAAACTAGAGGAGCAAGTGGCATGATAAATTTATTAAAAAGAAACAATTTCAACCTGGTGATTGGGATTTGTTGTTTGATTCATGATTCAAAACTTTTAAAGGA
>ML809495.1:136409-149002 GCA_009831015.1 Picea engelmannii | reverse complement strand
GTAGTGAATAGACACCGACTTAAACTTTACCACAGACCCATTTCTAAAGAAGATTTTATATAGGTCATGTCATCCGACAAGGCATTGGCCTTGGTGGATGGCAAAGTTTCATCTCCCTCCCCCTATTCTTGAAACTTTTTTATTTTTTATTGTACATATGTAAATATCTTAGAGTGTGTTTTTTTTCTAATAAACAATTTTAGATATTTCTGCAGGTGTTCATCTAACAACAAGTGGATAACTCCAAGGAGACAGAAAGGGAATTATTTTACTTCGAAAGAAGATGTTGCTATATTTAAACTATGTTGTCTGCTTAAGCACCAATTGGATAATGACTATTTTTATTATGATTAGAAACTGTTTGCTTTAAATTAGCCATTTTTACAAGATTTCCATCTTCCTTTCTCTCAAGGAATCTTTCATGGCGGTTGCTCATAACCTCCACCACTAGAGGACATAAGTGACACTTTGTCTTATCAAACCTATAGGTTACTAGTACAATTTCCCCAAGAAACCTGAGTAGGTGAGTAAAGTATCTTTATGAAAGAGTAGCAAGAAGGTATGATTAGTGGTTAACCATGGAAACATCAATATAACTTCAAAAAATAAGAAAGTGAGTAGGGACTAAAGATACTTTTTCTGTTATTTTCCAATGGTACCATCCACTACACATTAAAAATGCTTGACTATACCATATCTTCAAATTGGTTATGCCCACTTAAGTATCCCTTACATCAGGACAAACTATAAGGAATACATAAAGAAGATTCATCCTCTAACTTAAATACCATCCCAATCCAAAAAAAAACAAAAAAAATTGTCAGAGTTTCCTCCTCATCTCCTTGCAAAAAGAAAATTCATACACAAATATTAAAATATGGTGGACCAGTCTTTGCTTTAAAAGGGTGTAAGAGGCTAACCCATTGGGATATTGAACAGGTCTTTTGGCAATGGGTACCGGCTTATGGTATGACTAGGTAAACCCGTTGGAGTACTGAACATGATTTCTAGCAGCGAGGCATTCTACCTAGAGAGGGTGATGATTTGACAAACAATAAATAAAATTCCAAATCTTAAAACTTGTCCTAATGTACAATACTACTTGTAGGCAAAGATGAAAAGAAGTATGCATGGTTAAACAAAGGTAAATGAACTCCATCAATATTCCATTGGGAACAAAATTTAAGACAATATTAAGACTCTCTCGCATACCTCTTCTTAACTATATGTAGAATGTTTTTTCCTACAGGTGGGGCCATATTTTTAACCGTCTTGTCAGACTAATGTGTGAAATTTATCTCTACACTTGGAAACTGTAAATCTTAGGCTATTGGGAGGCTTGACCGGTTTCCTATATCTTTGATTGTGAGGTATCACAATACTTAGGAGTGGGGGAGGGGTTTCCTGAGCTGACAAATGCTAAACATTGCCATATGTATTACAAGCCATGAGAAGAGGAAGTAGGATCTCTGTCAAATTCTGTCATTTTTTTTTTGACAGTATCTCAGGCTGTTGTATCAACAGTCATTTGTATTGATATGATAATTTTTGTACTACTGACATAACTTTGGGTGTTTTAATCTTGTTGTGCATTTTTTAATGCTTATATCTAATGCAATGGAAGATTGCTTACACTTAAATGTTCCTTGTGACAATTACGGATCGATAACAAATGCTAAACACTGGCATATGTATTACAAGCCCATGAGAAGAGGAACAATCATTTGTATTGTTACAGATCGATAACAAAGGCAATCAAAAATCGATGTTATAATCCTATTCATGCTTATCCTATTCATGCTCATCTTATCCATGCTCTTGTTCACCATGTCTTCCAGAAATCGTCCAATCTGAGTGTTATGGACGAATGTCCGTTTACTATTGGATAGTTTTTACCTACACAGGGGTTTGGATGGAGTGCCATCTGGAGGATCGGATGGAGTGCTATATGGAGGATCATATGAGGTATTCTATATACTGTAAATGATCATGATCTCATTCAGGTATGATCACTCGAGTTCATTACGCCCGTTGCAGTGATGAATTAAAAGGTGTATTTTCAAATTTCATTTTGTGATCAAATTAACATTACAAATTCATTTTATGATCAAATGTACAAGTCGAATACTTGGAAATTGATCTAATTTCTTACATGATTTGTTTTACCTCCAAAGTACAAACCATTCAAATTCAAACTCGACGCAATTATTATCACACATGGTTTTTGTTTATGACGAATTCACCCATGATTCAACCATTTCCATAACCATTGCATTAAGGCATGAGTACTTTGTCCCAATTTCTCATACCCTATATATTTCGCTCATCCTTTGCTTTCTATATCGCGCTCACCCTCTGTCCAATTTCAACCTCCTTATCATCCCTTGCTCTGTAACCATGCCCAACCATAATGAATTGTCCTCCTTGTAACACCCCAGGTTCTTGAACCCCCATTTTAAATAATGTATTGTTACAATGTTGAGAGGCCAAAGTGACCAAACAATTATTGAGGGGCCAATATGCCAAGAAATGTAATGTTTTGATCATTAATAATAACAAAGACATCATTGGTTGCTAGACAGACAAGGAATAGAGTTATAGGGGGCTATGATTCCACAAGAGAAGGAGATTGAGGGACTAAGTGTTTATTCTTATTTTTCTTATTACCCTTTTGTCTAGAGGAGGGGGATCGGTTACGTGAACTTCTTGGGGAAGTCCAGGAGGTTCTTGTTTTCCCCACAAGGTTACTTAAACCTGCCTCTGGTCTGATGGGGGGATTCAACTGATGACATGTTCGTCATTTTCTCATTCACATACTCATTTCCTCCCTCACGCACTCCCATGCTCTCCTTGACCCATTCATCGACCCATCCCCACCTGCGTCTTGTTTGGAAAAGAAAAGGGAAACAAATTTGTTGAAGAACTTAGCCACGGGATAATTGGATGTAGTGGTCATTGGTGTGATCTAGTCATGACTTGGGGCCTGCATGGATGAAATGCATTGGCCTATGCCCTGTTTTTCTCACAACTGTGAGTCCTGAGAGTTCCAGCATTGAAATTATGGACTAGTTGTGCTGGAAGCCCTAACAGGAAGGAGAAGAACTGCCTGAGGGACTGCGTGGAAGAGAAGGGTGGAATTCCATTCTCTCGGGTGGCACAGGTTGGGTAGAAGAGAGTTGGGTACTTGGATTATTGTGGGTGTCAGGAAACCTATGATATCTTGAGAGATGACTGGTTTGGGATCCCAATTACAATCTGGAACCGTCCTTGTGGATTCATAGCCCTAGCTCGAGGGTGACACTGTTGTTGGGATTTAGAGAAGCGATGTCTACAATTGGGTGGAACGTCCTTGGTATGCAGACAGTCAGTCTCATCTTTCATAAATATAAGTGCTCTCTGTTGTGATATTACTATATGTGTATGAATGAATTATGTTGTGTAATTTAATTATCATTTACATGTATATGAATGTATTTTTGTTGCGTGTATTTAATTATCAATTAACATAATCTTTAGATCGTGCATTCTTGTTGGATATTGATGTGCATGTCATTAAATATGTTATCTTGTGCATCCTTAATAAATAAAGAAGGTCAGCATGAGAAAGTATTCCAAGGGCGGGCTTGAAGGTAGCGTACCCAGCCTTTGGGTGGTTGGGTATGTTACAGATTGGTATCAGAGCTTCTAGTTGAAACACCAGGCCAATATGGGCTAGGTTTGTTGGTCAAAATCTCATGGTCAAGATCGAACTCTGATCGTGAAGTTGAAAATATCAGGAGGAATGGTGTTGTAGATGTTACGCAGGAGATGAAACATCATAGAACCTCTGTGAGGGTTCAAAGTATCGTGACCATTCTTTTTTTTTAATTCGGGAATGATCACCACAGTAGGATCGAGGAGATCCAGGATCGGAGGATCGAAGGACAGGTGACAGGGGTTGTCGGATGAAAAGGAAGCAAGGTTAAGGTTGTGACCATCGGATCCCATTAGAGAGAGAGATCAATGACCCGTACACATTGCAGGGAACCGAGTTTCACGGGAGATAATTTCCCAAGGTGGTCCCGCAATCCAAACCACGGTTTCCCTGTGCGAGTTACGTGTCAGCATCAGGAGAATTGTGGGGAAAAAAGCGGGTTACTCCAAACTATCGATGCATGCCCTCGCAAATTGAAAGGCATGCAACGATGTGATAGGTAGGGATCGAACATCGAAACTCTGAATATCTGAAGTAGAGCCTGATCGTCGCTCGCCAAGAGGTTGTGTGTCAGCAGATTAGTAACTCCGGAGTAAGTTGTTCAAGAAATTTTCAGTTGAGGTTTGAGACTCCTGAAACCCAGAGAGTCGGAGTAAACCTTGACCGTCCAATCATCCAAGAAGATATCAGACATTGATCTGCCGAGAGCCATGTGTCACCAGATCCATGACTTCGGATAAAAACCAGTGGGGCCAAATAAGTTTGAAATTTGAGATTTCTGGAGTCTGGAGTCCCGAAGGAATCATGGTCGTCGATCCGCAAGGGACACGCATCATAATATCGTGAAATTCGAATAAAAATATTTTTCAAGGAAAAAGGTTGAAGTTTGAGATCTCCGAAGTCCGGAGCCCCAAAGAAATCATAGTCGTCAGATTGAGGAGGACACGTGGATAAGATCTATGGACTTTGGGTGAAGACATGAAGTAAATCTTGGTCATCTGATCCAGGAGGACATGTGGCAACAGATTGGCCAGTTCGGGAATTCGGAGTTCGAGAGAATTGGAAGTGTGATAGTTTGAAAACTCCAAAATCCCTGAAGACCGAAGAGCTAAAGTAATGAGGCACGATGATGTCACCTTGGATGACATGGACACATGGGATGTGTGCCACGTGTCAGTAAGTTTTGGGCATTTGCAACATTGTAAAGTTGATTAGAACGTGACACGTGTCACCCGCCTGATTGGGCCACGTGTCCGCTTGCATCATTTCACCACATGGCAACAGATCATGCAATCCAGAAGACTGGGCACTCCAGAAGGGAAGGATGTGACAGATTGCATTGGGTCAAAAACTCTTGAAGGCCTTGTTATCGCATAGTTTGTAGCTAGGACAAAAGGATATAAGATAGAAGGCCAAACTAGTGTAATAGGAACCAATCCCACCCAATGTCACCACAATGGAATGGTTCTTTATCTTTAGGGAGGTTAGGCCCAAGGGAGACATCCCCGGTGACCTGCGGTTTTGAAGAGGCAAAAGGCTAATAGGACAAAGATAATATTTCTCCCTCACAAGTCACCACCAATCAGATATTCTTGGCTAAACAACCAATAATGAAGTAAAACCCAAAGAGAAGTGCACCTACTTGGAACAAAGCAACAACAAACTGATATGTGCAAGCTATTTCAATGGGTTAGTACTTCGTAGGACTATCTGATAAATATATATAAGCAATTAGAAATAAATGTTGACGAAGTCAATGTTTATCAATAGTAATGAAAATTATAACACTTCACCAATAAATATTGGAACAATGTGGCATTCAATGTAACCAATCAACACCTTATTCAATTAATGCCTAAACCACCATTCAATTTCTCTTACGACAAAACGGTGTTGCACTAAAGATGTAATAACCAAGGATGACGGTAGCACTTAGGGTAAGTAATTTAGTTAAGGTTAGGGTTAGTGTAGTTAGGGTTTTAAATTCAAAGGGTTTTGAGAGTGTTGTAGTCAAGTTTCACTTCAACGTTGGAGGACTTTAGATCAGTGCCTTTAGGGTTTAACAGAGTCAAAAGTGAAGGACGCAAGAGTTGAAGGAAGCAAAGATTTTAAGGACTAGAGCGAAGAGTTTTGAGGTGTTGCTAAAGCAAGGCCTCATAGTCAAAACCCTAGGGGAGATAGACTCACTCTCGTGTTGATACAGCAAGGCCTCGTGCTCTCTCCTCCTTCCTGGAAAAATGGCTAGCTCAAGAATAAAGTATATAACCAAAACAAGAGGGTTTGATGAGATAAGGTGTTGCTACAGCAAGGCCTTTCAACAAACCCTAGAAAGCGTATGGCACTAGTATAGTATACCTAGGCCAGGGATGTCTCACTCTTCTTGGCTTCCAAATAGTACGACTAGCAAAAAGAGGAAGAAGAAATAGGAGTGTAGCTACAGCTAGGCTCTTTCTTCCTTCTTCAATGGCTGAAAAATTCTCTATCAGGGAACATGAGACAAGGACCTACTTGTGTGCTTGTCACCTAGGATTTTGATTCAGAAAAATCATAAATACATGCAAGAAATTAAACTACAACCATTCATTCAAGAAGTTTTGCAAAACAATACTTACAATTCACCAAGAAATAACCATGCAAACTCTAGTTGTAACACCTTCCTTCAAGAGAAACACCATAAAATGCCAAAAACATCTTCCTTCAACAAGTGCACCTCACTAAATTAGCCAAATACCCAAGATAGGGCACAAATTTCATACCTCCTTATGGAGTGAATGAGTGATGATAAAAAAAATGAGAGTCAAAATCCCTCATTTATACAAAACCTTGACCTAATTTTACATTTTAGGTCAGGTAAAATCCCGACAAGGCCAAAATATCAAATCATATTTTTTTTACATTAAATTTTCAAAATAAAACCCTAATCAAGGAAAAGGTAAGATGTCACCCCTTTCTAGGGTGATTTTAGCCCCTATTAGGGAAAGTGCAGCCTACTGAAGCAAGACATTAGCCCCTTTTGGGATCCTCCAAGCTACCACACGTGCCAACTACCCTATCCATCTACCAACATGCTCATGATGATGTCATAAGCCTCCTGATGACATCCTAGGCCATCTAGAGCCAACGTCCCACTAAAAATGGGTCAATCCCCCTAGGTCCAGTTGTGTTGGGGTGCCTCTGGTGGAACGTCCTCTTATTCTTCGGTGCAAAGTCTCTGATCAACCTCTGTCTTGTCTCTGCCCCTTGATGGGGTCTCAACATCCATCTGGTGGGATCTTCAGCCCCATGGAGGTCCAAACTGATCATCTCCCCATGTGTATTGGTCCAAATGGTACCTATTCGTCGGGTATGGTACTGCACATCAAAGGCTACGCCCTCCATGGGCTCATCAGTCACAGGGACCATAGCAATGTCAATCACATCTCATCATTAATATTACTAAACAGATGCATAAAATCTCTAATACATCAGTTAACATCTCAAAGACATTACACAAGCCTCCAATACAATTTTGGAGGAAAGGACAAGGCATCCTATTGGGCTAGTGTCCACAAGAAAAGGAAAGTTCCCATAAATACCTCATCCAAGCCATGTAAGTGGGTGATGTGGTCAAGGGATGTCCAAGCATGTGGGTGCAATGAAGGCCAAGGATGCAAAAAATGTTACCTGTGAGTGCCTCTGTAGAAGGCGAGTTGTACCTGTCATGGATGCATTCTTTCCAATCCCATTCTTAACTTTATTTCTTTTTATTCTTTTATTCTTTTATTCTTTTTTTGTTCAAGAGCTAACCAGGGGACACTACCTTGGAATGGTGACCAGAGTTGACAACGTTACCCGCAAGTACTTTCGCAGAAATGAGAAGGTTGGCTTGTGATGAGACCCCCTTTCCCTTGGCCATGCAACCAAAATTCACTACCCTGGCGTGGTAACCAGCTGGTGGCAATGTCATACTGCTAGGTACCCATGGACCTAATAGGTTGGCTCATGATGAGACCCCCTATCCTCTGATTAGGCCTTGTTTTATTATTTTTCCGGGTCCCTATTGTTTCTTGTTAAGAATCCTTTTATTGCTTTCTCGGGGATCCCTGGGTGAAGCATCTCGAGGTTTTATTCTTAGGCTTTTATCTTTTACCAGCTTGTTTTTACCTTCTGAGCCTTTAGCCCCTTCTTCCCACAAGGTAAGGTGCAGTCCTGAAGATAGGTCAACCCAATGCTCAGAAAAGGGGAATGGAATAAGTGAGCAAGAGATAAGGTGGAAAAGTGGTGTTATGATGGGAGCGGACTATGGCTTTTCAGAAATCCCCCCAGTGGAAAACCAAAACCTACAAACACGGGCTTGCTAGGGCATCCTGTCAATCCCCCCAAACATGGTCAAGTGGGAAAATGTAAGATCCAAGCAGTCATTAGAAATAAAAGGAATCAGATGCATACATTTAAAGGTTTTAATGATCAAACATGACACATACCATGATACCTGGACTAACTAACTCATGGAGCAAGAACCTCTTTTGATACAAGACCAAACCAATGGTGATGGATGTTGTTACTACTTGACAAGATAAAGACGATGGAAGAAGAAAAGGTGGGCCCTCCAGGGCCATGCTCAACTCAATCCTGCTCTCGGTACTCCATGTCTAGGACATGTGGGCCTTGAGACATGATCTCCTAGTTATCCCTAAAAAGTGGGGATAGTGGGCCCGGAGGCCAGAGTATATTTCGACCATCGATTCCCGAGGACACGCATTGAGGGGTCGTTGACTGAGGGTAAAAGAACTTCAGGAGAAAGTGCAAGAGGGAAGTTTGAAACTTCCAAAGCCTGAAGCACTGAAATGATTCACAGTCGCTTATATGTGGGAGGACACATGTCGACAAATCAGGAACTCCGGGTAAAGGCGTTTCGAGAGGAGGCAAGCGATAAAAGTTGAGACTCCCGAAGTGCGGAGTCCCGAAGAAGATATTGATCATTGATCGCGAGAAAGGACAAGGACCATCGATATGGTCCTAGCTAAAATCTTTGAAGTCTCGAAGATCTGGACAAGCGCTTTTTCAGCTAAGCGCAAGGTCATGGCCTTGGTCATATGCAGGTTGAGAGCTGAGGAAGGAAGGCTAAGGGATGAATTGGTTGTCTCCAAGACAGAAAAGTGCTAAGGGAGGATTTAGCCACGGGTTCTAGTCGTCGTCACCTCGGAGGTGGTTTGAAGGAAGTGCCTGCGTAGGGTGAACTCTGTGTCAACCAAGGATAACAGGACATTGTTATTTTCGGAGAATGGGGATATGATATCCATAAACAAGAAAGAGACTTGTAACATGATTTGGAAATTTTTGTCTATCATACTCATAATTCTAACAAAATGGTCACTTGCACATTTTGCAGAATTAAGAGGCTTAAGTGCATCAGCTCGGGATGTGTATTGAGGAAATGGAAGAAGGCAAGGGAGCCTCCAGTCATGAAAAGGAGGCTGAAGGCCAGAATACCAGAATCGGTAATGCAGAGACAGAGTCCAATGGATGCAAGGAAAAAGGAGATCAGGAAACACTAATATAAATGGTAAGAAGCCTGAAGATGGTAGTGAAGAACTACAAAGTAGACAAAGAGAGATTGATGAGAGAGAAAAGTCAGATAGATGCTCGAGTGTTGCAGAGCTTAAATCAGTTGCAGAGGCAAACGAAGAAGGAATCGAACTCAAGAAAAGAGGAAGAAGGCATGTGTCATGAAAGAGGAGATGCTCGTGTAAGAGTTGGTTATTCCAGAAGTCCTAGCAGAGGTCATGTACACCACTCACCTCCTTACTCAGGAAGAAAATTTTATGCATCATATGATCCCGTAAGCAACCCAGAAGTGTCTCATGTCAGACACCAGAGAAGGAAACAAGAGATAGATAGTTTTCAAGGAGAGTTGAGGAAGCTCAAGCCACCTTCCTTCGATGGTGAAAGAGAAAGGGAAGATGATTTCGAGGCATGGTTGCTTGGGATCATGAGATATTTTCAGTTGCATAACTATTCATCAAACCTGGAAGCCAATATTTCCACCTACCATTTACACGGGAAAACTACAGTGTGGTAGGACCAACTGAAGCAAGTGGAACATGTTAATGAAAGTAGGATCACTTGGAAATAGTTCAAGAAGTACTTCCAGAAGGAGTACCTCTCGGAGCATTTCTATGAAAAGAAAATGCAGGAGTTCTTTGAACTCATGTTGGTAAGCATGACTATGGAAGAATACGAGAAGAAGTTCTTGGGATTGTTAAAGTATGTCAGGTTCATTGGTGATAAGAAAGTGAAAATACATAGATTTCTAAGTGGATTTCCAGCCTTCTATAAGGAAAATATCAAGTATGATGAACCCAAGACCTTGACTGAGGCCATCAGGAAGGCYAAATACCTGTATGAGAAAGGCTAGGGAAGAGAATCCTTGCAGAAATCTTGGAAGGACAAGAAGAAAGTGAATTCSGATCAGAGGAGGAAAGGATTCAAACGTCCCTTCAATAGGAATGAGCCTAATAGAAATCATCAATATTAATATGCTAAGGAGGATTTCAAGAAGGAAGACTACTTGGGAAAAAGGGGAAGACCACCAATCCAATGTTGGGGATGYAAGGAATATCACTTGTACAAGGATTGCCCACATAGAAAGGACAGAGTGAAGACTGTGCACAACATCCAAGAGGCTACAACAGTCGGAGATATGGGAAGAATCTATGCAGCTTTAAATGATCGACAAGCAGAGTACCAGTCCAATATGATCAAGGTGGAAGGTAAGATCATAAATCATCCTGTTGCTATTTTGATTGATTTAGGAGCAATTCATTGTTATATTGACCCTAAGATAGTGGATAGATTACATTTGGAGAAAAGAAAACTTGGAAAAACAAGTTTGGTTCAGTTAGCCACTGGAACCAAAAGAAGAATCCATGATATGGTCAGAAGTTATTCCATAAGTCTTAATGGCGTGAATACTAGTACTGATCTAAATATCATACCATTGGGGTCTTATGATATTCTGATTGGAATGGATTGGTTGGACAAGCATCATGTTGTCCTAGATTGTCATAACAAGACATTTACATGTCTTGATGGAAATGGAAAATAGAACACTGTGAAAGGAGTTCCAAGACCCATCTCTATAAGGGAGATTTCATCCTTACAGCTGAAAAGGTGTTTTAGAAAAGGATGTCAATTGTATGTAGTCCATGTGGAGGATCCAGTTGATGCAAAGGGGCCAAGCCTTGAATATTTCTCAATGCTACAAGAGTTTGAATATGTATTCCAAGAAATACCTAGATTGCCACCAAGAAGGGAGATAGATTTCTCAATTGATTTAGTGCCAGGAGTTGTCCCGGTGTCAAAAAGACCTTACAGAATGAGCACACTAGAGGGAAAAGAATTACAAATGTAGTTGGAGGAATTGTTGAAAAAAGGGTACATCCGTCCAAGTATTTCACCTTGGGGAGCACCTGTACTTTTTTTCAAAAAGAAGGATGGAACCTTGAGGCTATTTATTGACTTCCAACAACTGAATAAGTACACTGTAAAGAACAAGTATCTGCTATCCCGAATTGATGACCTCTTTGATCAGCTAAGAGGAGAAAATATATTTTCAAAGATTGATATGAGGGCAGGATACCATCAAGTAAGAATCAAGGAATAAGACATTCATAAGACATCCTTTAGGACCAGGTATGGGCATTATGAATTTGTAGTGGTGCCTTTTGGAATGACCAATGCACCAGTTGTCTTCATGTGCTTAATGAATGGCATATTCAGAAATTATTTGGACAAGTTTGTCATAGTATTCTTGGATGACATACTTATCTATTCTAAGTCTGAAGAGGAGCATGAACATCACTTGAGATTGGTATTGCAAGTATTGAGAGAACATCAGTTGTACGCCAAGTTGAGTAAGTGTTCTCTTTATAAGGAGCAGATCCATTACTTGGAACACATTATTTCAAAGCAGGGCATAGCATTGGATCCAGAGAAGATCGAAGCCATTAGAGGATGGCCAACACCCAAAAATGTGTCATACGTCAGATCTTTTATGGGATTAGTTGGCTACTATAGATGATCTAAAAATGAAGAAGACTTGAAAAACTTGAAAACTTATTGCAAGTGAATGTTATGTGTTTAAAGCAAAAGGATCAGTTTGCAACACATAAATTAAAGGATTACTTATGCAAATTACACATAGATAGCAGCATAATCAATGAACATAAACACATAAGCACAACAATTGATAAAGGAGTTCACCCCTCTTATGGGCTACATCTCCTGGTCCAGCTTCCAATGGATCATTATTATTAATTGCTCAAAAAGTGCTCAAAAGCATGTCTTACAATGCTCAAACTGACAAACTGACCGCTCCAATGGCTTCCCAGCGTTCCAAAACCCTTGTCTGGGCTCTTTCGGCACCTCAATCGGTCAAAAAACAAAGAAGTTAGGCCTCCTGGAAGTCTCCCTCTTCAAGCTTGTTGTCTCTGGTTCTACAATTTGCACCCTTCTTCAATGAACCTGGCTCACACGCATTTTAAAGCATATAAACCCGGCACCGAGCGTGACCGCGCCAATGGTGCAAACCGTAGGATGGTTAAGGGCGCGTCAGCCCCTAACCGCCTCGGCACCTGGGCGTATGAGAGCATATGACCGCGATAGGCAATGGTGGTTAAGTCGTTACCAAACCGTTCAACTAACCCCCACGCTCCAAGTCATATGGCACACGTTTATATGACCAAGGGTTAAGTTTCAAATCGCGCGCGCATACAAAACAGTTGGCTACATTACATAGAACATGGTCATATGTTGTGGAATGAAACCACGGGTCGGGGCTAAGCCCCGGCCCGCCCCCCTTTCCATTTAATACAACAATCAAGTTTAAATATATGTGCGTTGATATATGAAACAAGGA
>ML809495.1:101951-121892 GCA_009831015.1 Picea engelmannii | reverse complement strand
CTTACCTCCCTTAGAAGCCCAAAGACCTCTCGACTTGCACTATAATTCCTCTCAGCCTTATCCAAATTCCTCGCGACTTCCTCAACTCAACACGGCCCTAAAAAAGATAGAAATAAACACTCCAAGAAATCCTCATGAAACCTTCAAACAACTCATTGTACCTCTGGACTGAAAACCAACCACAAAATGAAGTTACGATGAAAACCATCTATGGATCTTCTCCTTTATCTAGCTAGTTTGGATGTTACACCATCGAAACAAGACCAAAATGGAAAGGTTTTTGTTAAAACCCTAACGAAAATATGGCTCTCAAGAGCACAACAAGATAAGAGATCAAATCATAATGAGGAAGGTGAAGTGCTACCCTTCCTTTATACTTCTCCATGTCCCTTCTATATCTTTCCCCTTTTAATTTATCCACATGACCCTTATTCCCCTTTTTTCTTTTCACTTTATAACCCTTTTTAACCCCTTTTTAATGCCAAAAAGTTATTAATTAACTTTTAAGACATTCCTGGACACCAAAAATCCCTTTCTCAAAATCCTAACCTTTCAATATTTTCATCCTGGTTCCAACGAGCTATTACACTAAGGTATTCCCTTAGATAATATGATCCTAACAACATCATTGGTGCATTTAATTAAATTATACTCAATAATAACCACAAATTACGAGAATCGTCAGAATGCCACAGAACTAAGAACAAATAGTGTGGAAGTAATCTTGATGATGAAAGATGGTAAATGGACTAGGTTGGTCCTCATATAACTCCTCCAAATCCTTTGAATTAACTGATAACATAACCTCACCCTTCTGTCTAGGCTGATATAAGCCTCGAAAATCATCTCCAACTGCAAGACAGGGGATTCCAAAAATGGGGACATTACATCTTGTAATTGCATTTTTAATTATGAGGTACTCAATATATAGGGAGCCTTGGACACTAGTGTAGGTCTAGGCACAAGATCATTCATGAAATCAATATCTTTTTTTGGAGGAAGTCTTGACAGTTCATCAAGGAACACATCATTGAAATCTTGTGAGACATTATAATATTCAAGCTTTGAACCTTTATATTTTTCCGCATATAATACATAGGTTGCATATAATTGGAAACCTTTTCTAAAACATTTCTTTACCTGCAAGGATGAAATATGCCTAATAGAAATTGCCTTGGATATGCCCCTTATTTTCCTTGGGTTTCCATCTTCATCAATGCATTCAAAAGTATTGTTGTAACAATCAAGTTTAACTCAATGTGTTTCCTACCATTGCATTCCAATGAGGGCATCATATAAGAACCAAGTGGCATAAAATTTAGATTGTCCAATGTGAAGAGTCCATTTATCTCTAATGGGAATCTCTCCACCACTTCACTAACCTTTCTCTTAGTTTCAATGGCTAGCTAGACTAGACATGACTTACTATGCTTGCACTTCTTAATAGCACAAGTTTCAACAATTTTAGAAATAACATAACCATGACTATATTTGAGATCAGTTAAAATGGAAATAGATTTCTTATCAATCTTACATTCAACCTCAACCATAACTAATTGGTGATCTAATCAATGGTCTTCCAATGAAACATAGATCCTAGGAACAATCCTTTCTACATCATCAATAGTTGTATCCTTTTGAATGTTATGAACATTCTTGGCACTCTTATTTTGATGTGGACAATTTGTAAGCAAGCGATCTTCTCCACATCCCCAACATTGAATAGGATACCTTGGCTTCTCTCCTTTTTTTTCAAAGGAAAACCTCGCGGAAAACCCTACGAGTACATCCCCATGATTCATGGATGGTAAATAGGGTAAATTGTCGATCCTAATTACAAAGCCTTACCTAGTGGAGACATTACCTTGTCTTCTCTCCTACCAACTTATTTGTCGTATTCGCATATTGTGTTGGTTGCTTCTATTGATTTTTTCAACGAGGAGGATTGAACTCTTTCTTTCTTTCATTAAAATTCTCCCTCTTCTTTTCCTTCCATGCCTTGTGGAATTATGGCTCATGTTTGTTTTGATCATAACAATGTTTATCCTTTCTAATGGTCTCGCCTAGATTTTTGGGTTCATCAAACTCAATTCTATGTTTGTAAGGTTGTGTTAATCCACTTAGGAAATGTTGGATCTTCACCTTCTCATCTTTGATGTACTTGAAATATATCAATAGCTCCAGGAATTTATTTGCATATCTATCCATGGTCATTTGCCCCAACTTTAGCTCATGAAACTCTTTGATTTTACCATCATAGTATCTATTAGAAAGATATTTGTTTCTTAAAAAAAATCTTGAACTACTTCCAAACAATATTTCTCTCATTGATTTTCTTAAGTCCCATTCCAACTAATATTTTTTCCATACCCATGTATTGAGAGTCATAGAAAGAATTATCCACTTCATAGAATAAACCCAAAGCTTTTCCAATTTCCCTAAGTACCTCATCCGACCACAAAATTAGGGGGAATCCCAACAACCTTATCCATACTGGAAAAAATATCCATGTGGGATGAACAAGTATCGAAGTCCAAGTTCCATTTCTTGAGAAATAAATATTTCGAGCCCCACTTCCATCTATTCTAAAAGACTCATTTACCAAAACCATGCTACGAGGAGGGTATTCTAACACCACTTCAAAATTTACCTATGTACATGGGTAAAGTGGTTGTAACATGAAAGTCAAGAATCCCTAAAGTTAAGGAAATAGGTTACCTAGCAAAAGTATAAATACACCTCATGAAGTCATTCACAAGTATACACACATATTCATTGAATATCTATATTGTGAGTAAGTGATATTTTGGTATAATATTTGGTCTATTGGTGAATATGAGGTCGAATCTGAGGCAACGAAGAAAGTGTCGAAAAAGAACAAAAGTTTTGGAGTTGTAGAGAGCAAGAATTTATGTAAAACCCTAATTTGGCTGGCCCTCATGAGTTAGGAATAGGGTGTCCCACGAGGCTAAGATAAATTTGGGAAAATGCTAGTGCCAGGTTGTTGAGGACTGAGGAAAGGCTACATGTATGTATAAAGTGTATTAGGTCAGCTACAGGAGTACAGGTAAACTTATGTGATTGTTACTTATGCTTGGTTATGGTATGGTACATACTTGAGAGACATGTCATGTTGATGGTACACCTTGGCAATGTTATGGCACATTGATTAGAATCATTATTGGTTATCTTGGTATCTAGTTTAGTATAGTTATGGTTAAATATTAGAGGCATATCTTGGATCTATTGGCACATGGTTTATGGTAGTTGGTTGAGGCATATCATGAGTGGTATGGCACATGTATGAGATACATTTCTTTGTAATGTTGGTACTTGGTTGAGGTACTATGTTGATAGTACTTGCTTGGTATATCTTGTGGTATATGGTATATGGTATATGGTTGAGACACTTGTTATGGTACATTGTTGGTACATAGTACGGTACAGGCTTGATACATGGTATGGCACAGGTGTTGATGTACACAGTTGATGTACATGGATGATGTGCATGGTTGGCACATGGTATGGTACAAGTGTTCGTGCATGGTTGATGCACTTGTTGTGGTACAGGTTGTGGTACATGGTTGATGCTTGGTATGGTACAGGTTGATGGTTTGGACACATATCTTGTGATAGCATGTTGGTGATATTGATACATGCTTGGTAGAGGCATGTGTTGGTGATGTTGGACATCTAGTTGAGAGGTGTCCTTGGTATATGATCCATGTGAGAGGATCTGGTTGAGTATCGGTGACAGTGATAGGTTCGACATGTTGATATGACTGGTTGACACTAACTTGTTGATTGGATAGGTTGATCAGTGATAGGTTTCATAGGTAGATGTGACAAGTTGGATACAGTGATAGGTTGGATACAGTGACAGGTTGAAAGTGGCAGTGATTTTAGTAGTGACAGATGGTCTACAATTATATTTTAGGGCAACAGAATGGGGCAAGGAAAGGGGGTTGTATCCTCCTTCCGGTTGGTGTTGGAGAATCAAGGAGTTGGACCTTCCTTCAAGTTGGAGCATGAGAATCAAGGGTTTGTAGCCTCCTTCTAGTTGGAGCCAAAGAATCATGGAGTTGGAGTTTCCTTTAGGTTGGAGCCTGAAAATTAGGGGGTTGTAGCCTCCTTTTGGTTGGAGCCAGAGAATTTAGGGAGTTGTAGCTTCCTTTAGGTTGGAGCCTAAGAATAGGGGGTTGGAGCCTTCTTCCGGTTGCAGCTGGAGAATTTGTAAGTTGGTGTTTCCTATGAATGAATTATTGATATATATAAGAAAGCATTATGTGGTTTTCTCCCATTTGGGTTTCCACGTATATACTAGTGTAATGTGTATTTGATGTGTTGTTTCTTATGATTATATACTCATGATATATTGATTGCAATCATAGATGATACATTGATGATAAATTGTTGAACATTGTTGATACAATTAAAGAATATATATTGTGGTTAAAAGTGGTAAAAGTGTCCATACTAATTCACCCCCCCTCTCAGTATTCCAACAACTTAATCATGATTAAATCTAATCATAAATGTAGTTATTGAAATTTAAATCCAACATATAGTACTCGAGGAGTCACCCATTGCAGTGTAGCCTGTAGTTGTAGGTTCGAGGTAATGGAGGGGTCGAACTCATAGTATTTCTATTGAGCACAGTCACATATAGGGTTGATCATAAAACTTGTGAGTCATAACAGAGAGTCAATATTACCATGAGCCTGAGGGTCAAGGGTTAGCGACAACAAATACTATCATGGGAATGAGGGTCGAGGGTTAGCGACAACATGCAAGTCGCAACAGATGGAGGCGGGTTGGGACTCGGTGACGTGAGCAGATGAAGACAAGTGAACAAACAAAAGAACATTATGGAAAATGGGTCAATGATATGAGAAGTCGACTCTGGGTTAATAATTTTTTATTTATAAATTATAAAAAATTGTAGAAAAAAAAATCACCTTCTAGTTTTCCCTTTAGATCATGAGCTATTGTTTTACTTGTTGATTTTAGTGGCTAGAACTTGTTGCTGTAGAAAAAAATTGCTACAACCATAAGACTATTACAAAATCTTGTTGATAACAATTAATAACAACCCTTTTTTTCTATCAAATAATTGGTTTAATTATTTGGAAATTATCTACTTGTTGCTAGCTTCATTTTCCAAAATCATATACTTGATTTTGATGGTTAATTTTGCATCTGTCATAACTTATTTGATGCATATATATATTTCCATACTTCTACATTTTTGTGAAAACAAGGTTTCTTGTTGATTCCCCATTGGTTTTGAGGCTTTAGTCTTAATGAATTGTTAAGTACATGAATAGATCTATAAATATAACTTCAAAAATAACCCTTAATCTCAACAAGAATAAACCAAACCATTCACCAAATATTGAACATAAGAAATAGATAAAACCCTTGAGGTAGGGTAACACCATATATTATTCATTTTGGAAGGAATGCACTCCTCAAGCAATACTTGATTATTACAATAAAAATATTCTTCACCATGCCTCCATACATTACTTACACTTCTTTATATAACACTCTCTCTATCTCCTAGGAACATTCTAGAGAAGGAATATTCTAGTAGGTAGAACCTTATAGAAATCCTTCTCACGCTATTACATGGGCCTTATTTAATAATATAGTTGACCTATTCCACCTTACATTGAACGACCTCCACTAATGATACATAACCACACCCCATTGGTTACCTCTCTAGGTACCCCATATTACCTCCCTAGGTATACTACATTCCATCCCCCTTCAGATATTTTGTCCTCGAAACATGAGAAGAAACCATACAATATGACCAACTAAGTAATGTAGCTAATTGGTACCAAGTACGACAATCCATCCATCCTGACAGAAGATGAACATGATGTCCAACTGTTGCCTTTCCACCTTGAGCTTGATCTTGATTGTGCATGTGGTGCCATGGGGTTGTTTCTCTATCCTGATATCGTCTTGTAGTGTTGGTAGTCCTCCATGCACCTCTTGATTGGTTTCCTTTCTGGTGCCATGCTGGTTCATAATAAGTGTGTTGATGCTCACGCCTTTGCCTTGATGACTGTTGTTTTTCTATATGGTGTGGATGGCGATATACAACAATTGTAGGAATCGGTCCTTTTTTCTTCAACTGTGCAACATGGTGTTCTTTTGAATCAATGATCTTCTTGGATTCTTTATTGTGTCCTTCCTTTGGCTTTGCTTCATCTCTTTTTGTAGACTCTACCTCGGATTCAACTTTGAACGTTGTGATAACTTTGTTTCTTTCCCCTATGGGTCCATATTTCTTACTAAGAGACATATCCTACAATATAACTTTATTTTTCTTGTATCAAATTTTCACAAACTTCTTTTCCACATTAATATTAATTGTACCAATTGTTGTCATCCAAGGATATCCAAGAATAATATCCACGTCATTCATTACAATGGCACAAAAATTAGAATGTACACATAGTTATCCATGGTAATCCTCAATTCCGTAAAAATTTGAACATTTTCACCCTCAATCTGTGTGCTTTGAATATTCTTTGTCGAAACTTGCAATCAATTAACCAACTGAATATCGATAAAATTTTGTTGGCAACTAGGGTTAATAGAAACAATGACATTTTCTTTATGAATAACACCATGAACCTGTAATATACAGTTGTCATGTGAAAACCAACCCTTGGTGATTTCTTTATCCTTACTCTTGGCACGAGACCACTTGTCTAAAAACACTTTTTCAAATTCTTCATCAGAGAGAGCCATCATTTGGCTATAGTTAAGAGATTTTAACCAAATGTCTACATCACCTTGTAATTTACAATCTACCCCAGTTTTGCAATACTTTGTCCATTATAACTTCCTCTCTTTTATAAATTCTTCAATACTAGGGCCATCATATTTTCTAGTAAAATTCATCTTGCTTGGAAGAAATATTCAACAAAATGAGGGTTTTAAAAATATTTATTGTGCAAAGCGCACGGATTTTTCCGAAAAAAAACTTGAAAATGGTCGAAATTAAAATGATAATAACT
Organism: Picea engelmannii; assembly: GCA_009831015.1. Classification (NCBI taxonomy): domain Eukaryota; kingdom Viridiplantae; phylum Streptophyta; class Pinopsida; order Pinales; family Pinaceae; genus Picea; species Picea engelmannii. The sequence goes on along the minus strand of ML809495.1, from coordinate 114,855 downwards.
TTACTTCCTGGACTCTGTTTCGACCGATTTTTTTTTTTTTTGAAATTGGTTGTTTTTCCGACATGAATTGAAATATCCAATTTGTTTTTGCAAATTATGCTAAAAAAATCTCAGCATTTAATGTGAAGTGCATTGCTTATTTTTTTCCTTTTAAAAAATCTGCAAAAAGAACTAAAAATTTCTTCCATTATTTGGCCAAGGAAAGTGCTTTGATACCAAATTTTAAGTACTTGAATAGATATGCAAATATACTTCATAAATAACCCTTAATATCAACAAGAATACACCAAACCATTCACCAAAATATTCAACACAGGAATGTAGACAAAACCTTTGAGGTAGGGTAACACCATATATTATTCCTTATGGAAGGAATGCACTCCCAAGCAATATTTTATTGCTACAATAAAAATATTCTTCAATATGCCTCCATACATTGCTTACACTTCTTTATATAAAATTATCTCTATCTTCTAGGAATATTCTAGAGAAGGAATATTCTAGTAGGTAGAACCTTCTAGAAAGCCTTCTTCCTTTTATTTTGTTCACACTATTACATGGGCCTTATTTAATAATATAGTGGATCTAGTCCACCTTACATTGAATGGACTCCACTAATAATACATAACCACATTCCCAATGGGTACCTCCCTATGTACCCCATATTACCGCCATAGGTATACTACATGAATTGTCTTGTTCAGCACAAGTCTAACATTGTTTTGCAGGTACACTACCTTGGTAATAATTTACTGACTCATAAGACTCTTTCTCAAGCCTCTTTTCCATATTTGACCTTGACATATAGGGGCACTCTCCAATCACTTTCCATCTTCCATCGCAATCCCCCTAGGGTCAGCGGGAAGCTTCCCTTATGTTGTACTTGTCTTTCACTAAAATGAGGGGGACATCTATTGAGGTGACAGTGATAATTGTTTCCAATTGTGTCACAAATTTGTGGCTTGGGTTGGGATTTTCCCAAACTAAAAACTATGTGATAACAAGCTCCACCTTTGGTTGCCTGTATTAGGGCCTAAGCGATATGAGAGAACCCCAAAACAAACCTACAGTAGAATTTGGTGAGGCCTAAGAAGCTGTGGATCTCGATCAATGTCTTCGGGGATTTCTGTCAGAAAAACAGGATCACGGAGCAATAAAATAAAATAAAAATGTGGAAATAAAACACAGAAGATACATAATACAATAGAGACACATATATACATGGTTCACCGAGTGTGGGCTACATCCACCAAAGAAATTTGCAGGCCCTTCCTTTTTATTATCCAACAAATGAAGGGATACAACCTACAACACACTCGTTGAAACTTCCTCTTCTTTCTCTCATAGTCTCCTCTCTCAAAATACAATATTTGCAAATGATACATAGCCGCAAAATACATGTCCCTCATAAAAGAGGATTTCCTTCTAGGGAAAAAAAACCTAACATAACTTCATTCGTCGAATCTGCAACCTTATAATGAACAGTCCAGATTTACTATGAAATTACAATATACATTTACAAGGCAATTTTTCCTTTGGGGACTAGCTCCCCCACCCCCACCCTGCGTGGAGGGGTGTAAGATATTCTAGGGTGTACAATCTTCATGGGGTATAAACACGACTGAAAACAAAGACCTATGAAATAGGACTATAATCATGCTCCACAACTAACAATCTCCCACTTGGAGACTGGTCGCAACAACTCCATTGATTTTGTACCTGATGGACTATACTCCACCTTGGACCTGGAAAATTTCTCATCTTCACCTTCATACTTGAAGACCAACTGAAACTGAGCAGGAACTTATTTTCTCCCTAGTTTCTACCTTTGTTAACATGTCTGCAAGATTCTGGCTAGTGTGTATCTTTTCCAACTTCAAATGTTCATCTTCTAAGACAGATCATATGAAATGGTACTTGAGTTGTATATGCTTAGTCTTTGAATGGAAGTTTGAGTTCTTTGCAAGATGAATGTCACTCTCGTTGTCACAGTACAACCTGCTATTCTCTTGTTTCTTTCCCAATTCCTCCATAAACCTCTGTAACCAAATCATTTCTTTACTAACCTCTGTAGCAACAACATACTTTGTCTCTGTTGTTGAAAGTGTAACAACCTTTTTTAGTTTTGAAATCCAACTTACTATTTTTTCACCTATAGTAAAAACATGGTGCTCCTCCTGCTATCTTTATCACTTGCCATATATGAATCAACATATCCATGTAGAATAATGTCTAAACCTCCAAAACATAATGCATGTGTAACAATACCTTTCAAATACCTGAGAATCCACTTTACTGCCTCCCAATGTTATTTACCTGGATTGTTCATATACCTACTCACAACTCCCACTACATGTGCAATATCTGGTCTTGTGCAAACTATTGCATACATCAAGCTACCAATTGTTGATAAATAAGGGACCCTGGACATATATTTTATATCCTCCTATGTCTTTGAACACATTTCTTAGGTTAATTTGAAATGGCTGGCCAAAGGTGTACTAATTGGTTTTGCATTCTGCATTCTAAACCTCTCCAACACCTTCTCTATGTACTCACCCTGAGACAATGTCAAATTGTGATTTTTCCTATCTCTTGTTATTCTCGTACCAAGGATTTTATTTTTAGTACCCAAATCCTTCATCGCAAATGAATTAGCTAATTTCTTCTTGAGCACATTTATATCCTGCATATTAGGCCCTGCAACAAGCATGTCATCTACATATAATAGCAAGATAATATAGCTTCCATTTTCTAGTTTTTTAAAATAAACACAGTGATCAGAATGACATATATTATAACCTTGTTCTGTCATAAACCTGTCAAACTTCAAATACCACTGCCTCGGAGCTTGGTTTAGGCCATACAAGCTCTTCTTCAACCTACATACCAAATTTTCCTTCCCTTTGACCTCATACCCCCATGGTTGTTGCATATAAATATCTTCCTCCAAATCCCCATGGAGAAAAGTTTTGTTTACATCTAACTATTCAAGATGTAAATCTTCTACTGCCACAAGACTTAAAATAGTCCTAATTGAAGTCATTTTAACAACAGGAGAAAATATTTCATCAAAATCTATACATTTCGTTTGTGCAAACCCCTTTACAACAAGTCTATCCTTGTACCGCTTTTTGCTTCCATCTTCTTCCTTCAACTTGTAAACCCATTTATTTTGCAATGCTCTTTTTTTTGCAGGCAACTGAACCAAATTCCAAGTCTGTTTATTTAAAAGGGAATCAATTTCCTCTTTCATGCCTTGCTCCCACTTCTTTATAACATTCATGTTCACCATAATCAGTCAACAATAAATAATACAATGAAGGAGAGTAACGTTCAGGGGGTCTACTTAACCCAGTAGATCTTCTAACAATACTTGCAGGATTTTGAGGTACATGTTGCTCATGTTGTTGTACATTTTGATTTTCTGGTACCTTTGGAATTTATTTTTTAGTGATGTCATCAAGCACTGTGTATTCTGGTTTTTCTTTTTCCTATTTCTTTCCCTGTAACTAGTCCTTGTACATGAACTTCTCATTGAATATGATATCTCTACTCCTAATGATTTTGTGATTTTCATAATCCCATAAGCGATAACCAAAATCATTAACACTGTATCCAATAAAGGTACACTTCTTGGATTTTGTCTCAAGCTTTGTTCTATTTTCTTTATCAATATAGACAAATGCTTCACAACCGAAAGTCTTCAAAAAAGAATAGTTTACCTTTTTACCTATCCATGCCTTATCTAGAATTCCACCATCCAAAGAGCTTCAAGTCCCTCTATTTATTATGCAAACAACAATATCTACAACATCTGCCCATAACTATAGAGGAAAACAAGCATGCAATCTCATACTCCTTCCACGCTCCATGATTGTCTTGTTCATCCTTTCTGACACACTGTTTTCTTATGGTGTTCCTGGAATTGTCTTTTCTCTACGAATCCCATGGTATGAACAATAATCATCAAACTCCTTGTTGCAATATTCACCTCCATTGTTTGATCTAATACACTTCAACCTTTTTCTTGTCTCATTCTCAACCAAAGATTCTCATTTCTTAAAAGTATCAAAAACATCATATTTTTGTCGAATGGAATAAACCGAAGTTTTTCTAGTTGCATCATCAATAAAAGTAACATAATAACGAGAGCCACCAAGAGATGATATCTGAGTTGGTCCCCATACATCTGTATGCACAAACTCTAACCTTTCACTCTTCTTTTCTGACTCTGACTCTGAGAAATATGACTCTCTTATGTTTTCCATAAACACAATGCTCACAGAATTCCAAATCAATTTGTTTAATATCTAGAAACAAATTTCTATCGTGAAGTATTTGCATCCCCTTCTCACTCATGTGTCCAAGCCTATGATTCCACAGTGTTGTATCCACTCCTGTAGAAGCTAAAGATATAGAAGAGTAAGTATTACTAGTATGTAAATACAATGTACCTACCTTCTCTCATTTTCCTATCACCAGTGATCCTTTGGTGACCTTCCACACCTTATCTATAATTATGGATATACAACCTTCACTTTCCAACTGCCCCATTGAAATTATATTTTTCCTTAGATCTAGAACATGTCTTACCTCTTTCAACAACCACCGGTTTCCATTCCTTTGCTTTATTTTTACCTTTCCCATTCCAACAGTTTTGCATGGTGCGTCATCACCCAAATGAACCTATCCAAAATCACCTTGAACATAATCTAGAAAAAAATTCCTATGGGTTGTGGCATGAAATGAAGCCCCTGAATCTACTACCCAAAACTTATAAATATTATCTATAGAAATAATCAAAGCATCTTGTAACACATCACCTGTTACATTTTCTTCCTGATTTTTCTCCTGTTGTCCATCTCTTTATTTCTTTGGAGCTCTGCAGTCTTTCTTCGGATGTCCTTTCTTCCCACAATTCTAGCACTATATCTTTCCCAGACTGGATTTGGATCTGCCCTTCCTAGAATTCCCACGGTTCCCTGAGCCCTTTCCTCTATCCTTTTGTCTTCCCTTGTTCTCCATGTTTAATGCATTACCTGATGTCTCACCTGTGCTTTTCCGTCGCATTTCCTTGCTAAAGATAACACCAACAACATCATCAAATTTTAGAGTGTTTGAACCAGTGAGAGAGTTACTTACATCCATGACCAAGGCATTCCATCTTTCTAGCAATGAGTACAAGATTAGAAGATCCTTGACTTCATCATCAAAGTCCACTTTTACAAAACTTAGCTTATTAGTAACCATATTAAATGCATTTAAATGATCTGCAACAGACCCACCTTCTGACAAATTCATATTAAATAATCTCTTCACTAGAAATACCTTATTGGACGCCGAGGGTTTTTCATAAAGTTTATCCAATGTGTACATCATCTCCTTCGTTGTCCTTTATTTTGAAATATTGAAAGCTATCAACGCTATCAGGTTCAGCCGTATCGTTCCTAGTGCCTTTTTTTCAAGAACCTCCCATTCTTCGTCCTCCATGGCCATTAGCTTATTTTCTATTCCACCCAATGCTAGGGATAGATCCTTATAATATAAATAATCTTCCATCGGCATCATCCATAACTGGTAGTTTTGGTCGTTAATTTTCTCAACCCTAAACTTTCCATCTTCTTCCATTGCTCCCACTCGAACCAGGAACCCTCTTTTTTTGAAAGTTACCTTTCGCTCTAATACCAGTTGTTAGAAAAACAGGATCATGGAGCAATAAAATAAAAACAAATTGGGAAATAAAACATAGAAGATACACAATACAATAGAGACACAGATATACATGGTTCACCTAGTGTGGGTTACATCCACCAGAGAAATTGTCAGATCCTTCCTTTTTATTATCCAACAAATGAAGGGATACAACCTACAACACACCTGTTGTAACTTCCTCTTCTTTCTCTCACAGTCTCCTCTCTCATAATACAATATTCACAAATGATACATAGCCGGAAAATACATTTCCTTCATAAAATAGGGCTTCCTTCTAGGGAAAAAAACCTAACATAACTTCTATCGTCATATCTAGGACCTTATAATGAACGATCTAGATTTACTATGAAATTACAATATATATTTACAAGGAAATTTTTCCTCCAAGGGGGGGAATCCACCCCATGTGGAGGGGTGTATAGTATTCTAGGGTGTACAATCTTCATGGGGTATAAACACGGCTAAAAACAAAGACCTATGAAATAGGAAAAGAATCATGCTCTAGAACCAACACTTTCCAATCATGAATGACTTGGATACTAGCTAGATCCACATGCACACCTGCTCATCCACAATGTATCCTAAATATTGAATTCTCTACACGTCGAAGGAACACTTCTCCAAATTGGAATATAACTTGTGTTGTCACAGGGTACCTAGGACGTATTGAATATGCTTCAAATGTTCCTCCTAGGTTTTTCTAAAGATGAAGATGTCATCCAGATATATGACCACAAAGGAGTTTGTGAATGGTCGTAATATATCATCCATCATCTCCATGAATGTGTTTGGGGCATTAATCAAGCTGAAAGGCATGACCAACCAATCAAAGAGACCTTTTTTAGACTTGAAGTTTGTATTCCATACATCAGTTTGTTCATTCAGCACCTAGTGGTAGCCTGACTTCAGAAAAATCTTATTGAAAAATTTGGCGCCCTTGATTTGATCTAGAAGATCACCAATCTGGGGATTCGGTATCGGTTCTTCGTTGTGATGTTGTTCAGGGCTCTATAATCGATACAAAGTCGTCATGTCCAAACCTTCTTCTCTACTAGAAAATTGGGCTCTCGCAAGGTGAGGAGCTTGGTCTAATGTGGCCCTACAGAATTAGCTCTTGGATCTGGCGTTTTATTTCTTCATTCTCCATAATAGAGCACCTATATATAGGGTTGTTAGGCAGAGGAGCATTGGATGTCAAACCAATTGAATGCTTTACCTAACAATGCAAATGCACCCCAATCGGTGAGGCAAATATTTCTTTGTGTTCTTCTACTATCTTGTTCACCTGCTTTTGTTGTGTAGAGAGACCTCATGCAGAGGTTTTGGCAGTTTGTTAACCCCTAGATTTTCACCCTTGAAAATCTTGAGGGTTAAGAGCTAGCATGCATTAATTAGGCTAGAATTATAATATTATTTGAGTTTAGCACTTGCGTTGAGTAGGAGGTTGTATCCCATCAGAGGCAGGTATATGACCAGTACATGGTTGTTTGGTTCATAGCTAGAGTTTGCTTGGTTTCCCACGCATTTGAGAGAGATGTCTACAGAGAACAAATGTTGTTATTTTTTAAGAGGCACGGTTTGAGTGGGTCTCTTGAGAGTTTGGAGCAGTTTTGAGCATACATGGATGGTCCTTGCATGATTCTAGGCACGATGGCACTTTTATGGGCGACATGCGAGAACTATCTATTTTTAGCAGTTTTGGCTCCAGGCCTCAGATTCAAATTTTGACCACATATTCTTGATCCTCGAGACATTCTGAGTTTTTGGATCCCCTTTCGAGATGATTTGTCACAAATTTCTATTTTTAGTAGGTTGAGCACTAAGGCTCACATGTCGAATCTGATTGCAAATTCAGATTCCTTGCAATAAATCGAATCCAATGAGTATACTATGATGTGCATGCAAGGACTTTCAATATTTAGCAGTGTTTGTTTTTAGCAGTAAACACATGATGGTGGTATCCTAGTCATTCTGAGCATTTGTGGAGTGTTTTGGTCAGTTTCGAAAAGTTTCAAATTTTTGGAACCGGATGGCTAATTTTGGAAATTTCTATTTTTAGCAGTCATTGCCATCTCCAGCAGTGACAAGTGGCAAGTTCAGATTCTAACATGTGGTAGATTTACGCAGTGATGTGGCATAAATTGACCAAGGGCACATTTTCCAAGGATTATGCATTTAGTGAGAAATTAATTAAGATAATGAGGTGGTGCATGGATGAGGTGGCATTTCCTGGAGAAAGTTTAGCCACTCAAGGCTAATTTTTCTCACTCTATTCCTCTCACTTTCCATGCATCAAATTCCTAAAATTCCTCTTGATTCACTTTTAAATGCTAATTTCCTAAAAAATGCGACAAAATTCCCCAATCAAGGCTTAAATTTCTCACTATTTTTTCCTCACTGGACATATCTTCACTTTACATGCACTAATATCCTCAAATTCCTCTTAATTTGATTTTAAATGCAAATTTCCTAAAATTTAGGAAAATCCCTAGAAAATAGGGAGAATTTTCCCTTGGATTAAACTCACTCATTACTTGGCCAAATTTAGCATTTAAACATGCGTTTAATTCCTAATTTTTCCCCCATGCATTAACTCTCCTATTCTTCACATGAGTTAACTCTCTTTCCATTCCCTCTTGCTCATTAATTCCTAAATTTCCCACTCACACTTATTGCCTCATGCACATTAATTCCTAAATTTCTCACTCACACTTATTCCCTCATGTGCATTAACTCCTATTTTATTCACACTCCTCTCCTATATTGATCTGGGATCTTTTTGTCTGGTGGCTTATTAAAGAATTGTATTAAATGAGCATAAATTAAAGTACACCATAAAGAAGGAAAAGCTCAAAAGGAAAGAGACATAATCATGAAATATGAATGCAAAAACTTGATAACGGAGTTCATCCCTAGTGGACTACGTCTCCGGGTCCTGCTCTCAAATGGGTAGGAATTTTTATTAACTCCACAAAAGAATTGGGCAAAATACATAAGTATACCTCATTCTGGATTTAATATACAGAAGCTTTGCTCAGATCAGAAAACAATCATCATTGTGTTCGTGGCATCGAATTACTTAAAAATGTCTGTCTCCACGCCTCGATATGAGTCTGGAACTTTCAGGCCCAAGAGACACCCCTGTCTCAATTTTCGTGCCTGCATCTGTAATAAATGAATGGAAAAAATCTTGAAATGCATGCCCAATCCGTACAGACATGCCTTGGTCTCTCCTCTCCCATACACTAACGGAAACTCCATTTTATATAAAAATGTGGTGGTTTTGTAATAATGAGGGCGCTTGGCTCATTGGTTAGCGGAGTTATATTTAGGTCGTTGGTTAGGAGAAGGTCTTGGGGTCAAATCCCATGGGCCTCCCCTTTTAGCATACGGTTACAACCACTTGGAGGAGGTTTAGGCATCTAGTTTGGAAGTTGGGCTATTTAAATGGTGGACTACTACTAGAATGGCGGAGATTCTGGCAGGTATGCCAGATATGGCGGGACCTCCACCAAATTTGGAGGGGTCATGTTATATTTTTTTTTTTTGCATTTTCGATTGCTGGGTGTCAATGGGCATTTTCCCACTTCCATGTGGTAGCCCATGACTGGGCCATGTGGAAACCAATCATTGGCCCACATCACCTCATTGCACGGTTAGTCTGCCACGTCACCCTACCATGTTTCATATGGATGCCACATCATCCTTCCACATAGTGTATGGATGCCATGTATCATGTATCGACTGCCACGTGGAAACTTTTAATTGGTCCACAAGTCGACCCAAAAAGTCCAAAAATGAGTGACACGTGGAAGCCTCTCGTGTTGCCATGTCATCATGATGACATCATGTTGACATCAGCATGACACATGTCACCCTCTGCGCTTGCCATGTATGTTGTATGGATGATGACATCATCTGTACTGATGTTGATGTCAGTAGTATGGATGTTGACTCATCCCTACTAACTAGGATAGGTTGACCAAAACTTTTACCATGAATATCTTTTGATTCGTAACCTTGTTTGACGAGTTGTTTACGTCGTTAGAAATCATGTGACGCTCTCTTCATGATCATGCCATTTTCACTGAGTTTTGGGAACTTTGAATTTTTGCCCTTTCTCTGTCTGTTGAAACCATTCTGAGCGTCCTGAGTTGCCTCTGTGAATTCTGAGTTGTTCTTATCCTTCTATGGATCCTTTTTAGATCACGCCTTCCCACTGAGAGCTTTTTGGACCACCAAAAGCTTTCATCAATCAATAGATAAGTGAGGGAAGAGTCCCCTCACTTTATCCTTCTCGGTCCACTTTGCCTTGCTTGGATGTGTGCCCTTTAAGCCTACTCGAAGATTATTAACATCTCCCCTGCATGAAGTCCTCGTCCTTCTGTCCAGGATTATATCTTCCTGTAACTCATCCAAGTACTCAAGTGCAAACTCATCAACTGAAGGTATTGAAACTTCCTCATCCTGATCCATGATCATGGGAGGCTCAAAAAGTTTCAAGTTCTCTACGTTCACAACTCAGTAAATCTGCATATACGGTGGAAAATCTAAACGAAAAGCATTAGTGTCGCTTTTCTCCAAGATAGTGAAGGGTCCATATCGGATGGGCTTGAGATTATTGCCTTCACCCTTCAAACGTTCCTTGTTGATATGAAGCCATACCCGGTATCCAACCTAGAACTGATGATCAACCCTGTGCCTATCATGCCAAGCCTTATACTGTGCTTTACTTTTCTCCAACTATTCCCTGACTGCCTGGTGTATCTGCTAGATCCTATGGATGAACTGGTGGGATCTATCCTCTGTTCATTCTTCATTAACATCGGCATCTCTCCCATACATCAAGTCCAAAGGAACCTTGGGTAGGTACCCAAAACATGTCTCAAAAGGTGAACTATGAGTGGATGAATGTAAAGCTCAGTTATAAGCATGCTGTACATAGGGTATCTATTCATCCCATAACTTAGGATGTTTGTTGCAGTAGCCTCGAAGAAAAAGTACCACTATTTTTTTTACCACATTTATCTGTTTGTCGGTCTGTGGATGAAAAGTAGTGCTCCTCTTCAATTTGGTGTCCAACATTCTCTACAAGCTAGTCCAAAATTCCCCAAGGAATCGAGTATCTCGATCCGAGACAATGGACGTGGGTAACCCAAAGTGAACCCAAACATACTAAAAGAAGAGATTATCGATCTGCTCAGCAATGATCTACTTTTTACATGGCATCAAGATACACATCTTCCTAAACCTATCCACTACAACATACAAATATTCATGACCCCCTTTGGTCATTGGTAAACCCCGTACAAAATCCATGGAAAGTATTTCCCATGGATGGGATGGAACAGGAGGTGGTGAGTATAGCCCCAATTTTCTATTAGTGGGCTTACAAGTAGAACACATCACACACCCCTTTACATATTTAGTTACAATTTCTTTCATTTGAGGCCAGTAACAAAACCTCTGCAAATGAGCCATAGTTTTTCCTACCCCAAAATTCTCAGACACAAGAGAAGTGTGAGCTTCTCGTATTACATGGACTCATTCACTTATAGGAATACATAGCTTCCCAAGATGGTAGAGTAGTTTTCCCTGTAGACAATAGTTCTCTACCTGTGCACCATGGGTTAGCTTCTCATATAATTTTTTAAAATCTTCATTGATGGCATATTGTTCTACATAGCTATCATGAGATAAAGAAGTATTATTTAAAATAATAGAAGCAACAATTGTTAGAAAACAGGACCGCGGAGCAATAAAATAAAACAAATGTAGAAACAAAAACACAGAAGACACACAATACAAGAGAGACACAGATTTACGTGGTTCACCCAGTGTGGGCTACGTCCACCAGAGAAATTGCCAGGTCCTTCCTTTATTATTATCCAGCAAATGAAGGGATAAAACCTACAGCAAAACCCGTTGTAACTTCCTCTTCTTTCTCTCACGGTCTCCTCTCTCAGAATACAATATTCACCCTCGTACATAGCCGCAAATACATTTCCCTCATAAAAGAGGGTTGCCTTCTAGGGCAAAAAACCCTAACATAATCTCTACCGTTAGATCTGCGACCTTATAATGAGCGGTCCAGATTTACAATGAAATTACAATATACTTTTATAAGACAATTTTTGCTTCGGGGGCTTCGCCCTCGAACCCCCGTTGGGGTCCCGCTTGCCCCCAGACCCCGCAGAGGGGGTACCCCCCCTCTGCACTCCCCCGCGTGGAAGAGTGTACATACTTCTGGGGTGTAAATACTTCATGGGGTATAGACACGACTGAAAACAAAAGACCTCTGCATCAGGAAGATAATCAGGCTCCACAACCAACAATCCCCCACTTGGTGACTGATCTCAACAAATCCACTGCTGCTGTATATGTTGTACTTTGAACCTTCTTGGACCTGGCAAATTTCTCATCTTCATCTTCAATCTTGAAGACCAACTGAAACTGAGCAAGAACTCAGTTTCAACCTGGTTACTCCCTTTGTTAACATGTTTGCAGGATCATGGCTAGTGTGTATCTTTTCCAGCTTCAATTGTCCATCTTCCAAGGCGGATCATATGAAGTGGTACCTCAACTGTATATGCTTAGTCTTCGAATGAAAGGTTGAGTTCTTTGCAAGGCGAATGGCACTCTGACTGTCACAGTACAACTTGTTGTTCTCCTACTTCTTTCCCAATTCCTCCATAAACCTTTGTAACCAAATCATTTCTTTACTAGCCTCTGTGGCAGCAACATACTCTGCCTCTGTTGTTGAAAGTGCAACAACCTTTTGCAGTTTTGAAATCCAACTTACTGTTGTTCCACCTATAGTAAAAACATACCCTGTGGTGCTCCTCCTGCTGTCTTTATCACCTGCCATATCTGAATCAACATATCCCTATAGAAAAGTGTCTGAACCTCCAAAACATAATGCATGTGTAGTAGTACCTCTCAAATACCTGAGAATCCACTTTACTGCTTTCCAATGTTCTTTACCTGGATTTTTCATATACCTGCTCACAACTCCCACTGCATGTGCAATATCTGGTCTTGTGCACACCATTGCATACATCAAGCTGCCGACTGCTGATGAATATGGGACCCTGGACATGTATTCTATCTCCTCCTGTGTCTTGGGACACATTTCCTTAGTTAATTTGAAATGGCTGGCCAAAGGTGTACTAACTGGTTTTGCATTCTG